>JAJIBD010006545.1:0-121033 GCA_021461705.1 Cryptotis parvus | reverse complement strand
CCAGGAGTAATTCCTGGAGTGCAGAGCCAGGAGTAACCCTGAGCATTGCTGGGTGTGACCCAAAAAAAGCAAAAAATAAATAAAATAAAATAAGGATAAAAAGAATGGAGAATGGTTAGGGTCCACAAGACCCCCAAAAAAAGATTTAAAAAAAGACCCAGATTGGCAGACCAGGTTAAAAAATGTAATATGTTATCTACAAAAGAGTCACTTAGACTATAGCATGATTAAAGTAACAGGACATGAAAATACCCCATGAAAACTGCTAAAACCTAAAAATTTGGCTAGGGTCCAGGGGGTAGGAGTCCATGCCTTGAATGTGTGGGCCCTCATGTCCCATGGAGCACCCTATAATAACACCCAAACACTACAGTAAATAAATAAAAATAAATAACTTCTATATGAATAGCAAATAAGGAAGATTTCAGAAAAAATAACATTATTCAAGACAAACAGAGACATTATCTAATAATAATAGACTAAGGAGTCCTAAATGTAGATACACTACACATATCCATAAGAGGCAAGAACAAGTGCTGGCGTGGATGTGGGGGAAAAAGGGACTCTCATCCATTGTTGGTGGGAATGTCGATTGGTACAGCCTTTTTGGAAAACAATATGGACATTTCTCCAAAGACTAGGAATTGAGCTCCCATTTGACCCCAGCCATACCACTCCTAGGGGTATACCCTGGGAAGAAACACCATCTGCACTTTTATGTTCATAGCAGCACTATTCACAATAGCCAGAATCGGGAAACAACCAGTGTGCCCAAGAACTGATGACTGGATAAAGAAACTTTGCTACATCTACACAAAGGAATATTATGCAGCTGTTAGGAAAAGTGGCGTTATGAAATTTGCCTATAAATGAAATTAGCCAGAAGGAAAAAGACAGATATAGAATGACTGCATTTATTTGCATGACATAAATATATATATGTACATATTATGATACCAATATCCAAGGTGAGGCGAAACATGGATCAGGAGGTCTTATCAATGGTGGGAATAATCACAAACGTGTGGGAGTCAGAGGTTAGGTAAAACAGAGATGGAACAGTGTGCTAATCATTGTCAAAAGTCAACCTAGAACTGAACATTAAATGCAGGCAAAAAGATATACACTAACAACCTTCAAATGTATGTATTGTAGTCCACAATGTGTAAGGGAAGGAAGAGAGAGAGAGAGAGAGAGAGAGAGAGAGAGAGAGGTAAAGAACCTGCCAAAGAGCAAGCTGGGGAGGGGGTGGAGGGGTGGAGGGAATCGGGGGACATTGGTGGTGGGAAATGGGCACTGGTGGAGGGATGGGTGCTGGAATACTGTTTGACTGAAACCCAAATACAAACATCTTATAAAAAAAGAAAATGTAGATATACTAAACAACAAAGCTAAAAATGGATGATGGGAAGATGAAAAACTAGAAATGAAAATAGACAAATCCATTATTACAGTTGGAGACCTAAATACTCCTCTCTCAATAATGACCAGAACAACTAGGGAAAAACCAGCAAAAATAGAAAATTCAAAGCCACATCATCTACCTGATCTAATCAAATTTCCAAGTTACTCCATTTAGCAGCATAATGCACATTCTTTTTAAGTTCCAATAGCACATATAGCAAGATACATCATATTGTAAGTCACAAAACAAATCTCAAAAATGTTACAGAAAATTAAATCAAACAGAGTGTGTTCTGTGACCACAGTGGAATCAACCTCAAAATCAATAATGAATAACAGGAAAATCTCCGAAACTCTGTAAGTTAAACAACATACTTTCACTAGTAAATAATACATGCTCCCACATTGCATATGGCTATATCCCTAGCCAATAATCCATGAGCGAAAGAAAGTCTCAAGAGATTCAAGTGAATATAAATGTGTGTGTTTCAAAACAGCTAAATTAAAATATATCACAGCATGGAAAACATGACTAAAGTAAAATTAAGGAAAATTTCTGACATTAAATAGTCAATAAAAACAAGGCACCCCGCCCTCCTACTTCCAGAAGCCTCAACAGTCAACACCTAATTCCCACAACTACTGCATCAAATTCCCACAACTACTGCATAAAAATTAGTCAACACCTAATTCCACAACTACTGCATAAAAATATTGCAGCGCACAATATTTTTATAGGATACTGAATTTTGCATAAGGTTCTTCCCAATTTCTTTCACATTTATACATAATAAACAGTTATAGACATGTTTTAACTGATACCAGTAAGCCTGGCAAGAAGCCAAAGCAAACCACACATCATGCAGTTAGTCATTCTCAACATCCAGACTCCATAGTTCCTCAGAGCTCCATCCAAGAGAAAACCTGATCTTTCCCCTTTAAGTTTCATCAGTAAATGCTCAGGTTGAGAGCCTTCTACTGAGACTATACCACCTACACGGTAAATCCTGGCAAGCTACCATGTTTTATTTACTTTTTATGAGAAAGACTAGTAACTATTATGGACCTCAGTTCCATAACCTGAAGAATGGTCTTGGGCTCCTCCTGTCCCTGTAGCAAGTAGATGCCCTTGGGTTGCACTTGCTTATGACAGGACTAATGGAGATGTTACTAGTGCCCACTCGAGCAAATCGATGAACAATGGGAAGACAGACAGTGACAGTGATACTGCATCAAAATTCATATATCAGCCCAGCTCTACAGTCTCATGATTACATCTCAAAAGAGATCAACAAGCTGAAAAAACCCAAAGGGGTATACCAGTCTTCCTATTGAAAACTCTTGGGGCACCCTTGGGAGGGAGGAAAAGTCCACCCCCACCTTAACAAAGCACCAGAAGCCACACTCATACCCCCACAGCTACTGCCATGCCAATATCCCAATTCCATTGCCTCACAACTAAACTCTACAGGAATGTCAAACTGCCAACAATTCCAGGTACACCAGTCTTCAGGCTGAGAACTCTGGGGTCTGAATGGGACCAGGTAGCCTCCCACCACCCCCTCATACTTCTAGAAGCCCCAGCAGCCACACCCACATCCTACAATTACCACCATGTAAACACATTCCCCAGTTAAATATCCTGACGTTTCTGGAACATTCTCAGCCACAGGACACCTCCAACTTCTATAAAACTGACATCCAGTAGGATTATACCAAATTAGATGGGAAAGTAATATAGAAGCCAACTAAACTCAACAAACAAAAACATTAATAGAGAAGACTCAGCTAGCAACAAACAACTTAGTAAAACCTCAGACAAGGACTTAACAACCCCATGATGAGATCTAACAATTTTTTACAAATTTTCTTTTACTCAAGTATTTTGGATAATTCCTTTAGTCATTAGTTGTAACAAGCAAATAAAATAAATTATATTGTGCTAAGGCTGCATGTTTTTGGGGTGGCTAGGAAAATGGGGACAATGGTGGTGGGAAGATCACATTGGTGGTGAGATCAGTGTTATAATATTGAATGCCTGTGACTAACATAGAAATTTGTAAAGCACAGTACTTAAATAAAGTTGAAAATAAAATGAAATGGAGTAAGATAAAGGGAAAGCAAATTTCTTTAAAAAGGGAAAATCACAGCCATCAACAGAAACTCTGAAGAAGAGGCTGGGCAGACCCACAGCTGTGCCAGCTCTTACCCACGTGGAGCAGCCCATGGAGCAATGAGAGGGTGAAAAAGGCTCCATCTCTGGCTGGGTTCAGCACAGCTCTTAGGGCCAGCAGACACGTGAGATGCTGTGGCCAGCCCTGCTGGACTTGGAGCAGGATTGGGGCCCCTCCCCTCAACCCTTCACCTCCAGTGACCCAGTGGGCGTGGCTATGAGCCCTGCACCATCATCAGAAATGCTGGAGAAGAGACTGGACAGACGCACAGGTTAGATATCGCCAGGCTTAGATAATAATCAAGTTTAAGGCCAGGTCCTTCCCAGGATCTTGCCCATATACATTGTAAGGATCATTGTAGGACTTGTGTGGAACAGAGAGTGGGTGGTTGGCTTTGGCCTATGATGGTTGAGGGGCACATTGGTGGGGGACATTGGTGGTGAGAATCGGGCACTGGTGGAGGGACAGGTGCAGGAACACTTCATGACTGAGACCCAATTATGAACATCTTTGTAATTGTATATCTCATGGTGGTATAATAATACAAAAAAATAAAAGGGAAAATCTCAAATGGATTATCCATCTAACTTCCATCTCATTGGTCTAAGAAAAAAAGGAGAAGAATAAATGTAAGCTTAAGAAAAAGGAAATAATAAAGAAAATAGAGAAAAAAGGAGTGTAAGTAAAACAGAAATACAATAAAATAACTATGAAGTTCAGAACTAATTCTTTGAAAAGATAAGTAAAATTGCCAAACATCTAGCAAGATTATAAAAAATATATATAAGATACAAACTATCAATAACAAGGATAAAATGGGCTATCACTACAGATCTTACAGACAGCAAAAGGATACTAAGAGAATGTTATGAATAACTCTATGCCCATGGCAAATAGTAGTAACTACATAACAGAATTATTTCCTGGAAAATACAGTCTATCAGAGCTTACCCAAAGTATCAAGATTTTGTCAAGCTACTCATTTAGAAGAGGATGACATGAGCTCATCGGAACAGTAAGATGATACCTTTTTTCACTATCTTGTCTTTTAAAACAAAACATCACATTCCTTTATTCCAGTAGTCCTCTTCTGTAGGGTTTATCTTATGCACTTATTCAAAACATAGATTAATGGGCTCAAATCCAGGCTTCCTTAATCAATGTGGTTAGGGTTAACAAATGAGCAACCCAAATATTATAGATCTTCCACATGTTTTTATTTTTATCCTTGCGCCACTCCTGGATGTGTTCAGGGCTTAATCCTGGCTCTGTGCTCAGAGTCCGCTCCTGACAGTGCTCAGGAGTGCCAGGAATCAAACCTGGGTTGTCTGTACATGCAAGGCTAGTGCTCTGGCCCTTGTACACCTTTTAGATTTTCACCTAAGTAATTTTGGGGTTATTAGTAAAGGCCGCTTTGGTGGGACCATACCCAGTGGTCGCAAAGCAGCTCACCAATAAATGCATGAGATGAGAGGTGACTACAAGAGTATCCCACCCGCATGGCAGAGCCTGGCAAGCTGCCCATGTTGTATTTGATATACCAAATACCAGTAACAATTATAGACCTCATTCCCATGACCTGATGGAATGGTTTGAGGCTCTTCATGTTCCTGGAGCGAGCAGATGCCCTTGGGCTACACTAGCATGCGACAGGACATATGGAGATGTTACTGGTGCCTGCTTAAGCAAATCAATGAACAACGGGAAGACAAGTGACAAGTGACAAGACCTAGATTCTAGATGTCAAGGAGCTGTGAAGCCTGAAGAGTTCAATGTTCTGACTGTTTTAAGAATGTGACTTTTCACTCTTTACACTTATTCTATTTGATGTTGCCATCATGAGTGAACAGTAACTGCCACATGGCTCTTAGCTATACTAGTAAGGCAAAAGACAATGCATTTAGCAAACAACTTTTCACAAGATTAAATATGGAAAGGTCAGCCACAGCAGGGAAATGGGAAAATGTAATTTCCCTTTCCCATGTTTTCTTTTATATTATTTTACCCATACCTGCATCCATTCTTTGGGCTTATTTGTTTACTGATTGATAGTGATTATATCACAGGGTCCTGATGAAGTCTGTGATATAAAATAAGTTTATTTAGCACATCCTTGACTCAGGCACATTGTCCTTCTATCCGTCCATGCATTTCTGGCCATGCTGTTATCAGCTGTGTGTTCTCACTGGATGAGTATGGATGACTCAGATTCCTAGAAACATCCTAAATCTAAACTTTCTTTAATGGAACAGGATACAAATGCTTTGAAGATGATTATGTAAAGCAAGTGGTAACAAAAATAGCAATAGGACTTCCCAGGTCCCCCCACACTGCACAGAAGATACACTACTGTGGATAAATCGCCCTCCTGAGGAAGAGAATTGGCTGGGAATGAGACATCTTTGTGAATTTTCAGGTCGATCTGACGGTGATTCTGGAAACTACCCAGGCTGTGCCTGACTTTAAAGCCGATCCCCAGCTCCCCAATCCTTCCTAGTATTTACAGCAATTCTGGGAAAAGCAATAGATATTTTTCCAGAAACAAATTCCCCAGGCCAAAGATTCTGGATAATCTGAGGTCCATTCCTATAACAATCATTTCCAAAGCATGCCCAGAACCACCTCTGGCACTGTAGTTTCTGGATGTGCCACAAGGAAAATTCATGGAAAGAGAATGATACCATTTGGCAAGAGTAGATGTCTGGTTGCCAAGTACTTCACAGTGTGCTAAGAAGGAGGGTCCATGTTATTGACTATTTTAGAAGCTTTCACAAAAACAAGATCAAGACCAGTTTACTATTTCTAGCTACTCTTTCTCACTCCCTCACCAAATTGAAACAGGGTTACAGCTCCTCTAATCATATTGTTTGGCCTTGTTCCCTACTTCATTGAGAACATTTCTATCAACTGACATAAACCATGTAAGCATTCTTTTCCTTATGTCTGTAATTACTTTGCTAGCTTCCCTCTATTTATGCTAAGTGAGTGGCTAAAAGCATGAGCTATGATATCAGGTTACCTGGCAAGCTGATACCCACCAATGTGTAATCTTGGACAAGTTGTTCACTCTCTGTGCCTCAATTTTCTAATCTGTAAAATTGAATCAAACTAATATGGGTATTTGTTAGAGAGACAATATAACTAACAAATACTAAATATGTTTCAGCACTCAAATAGTGACTGTCACATAGTAAGTTTGTCAGCGTTTGCTCTCTTTATTTCAATCACTGAGAATGAAGAGTTCTTCCTTTAAAGGTAAACTCCTTGGGCCAGAGCAACAGTATAGCAGATAAGGTGCTTGCCTTGCACGTGACTCACCCCGGTCTAACTCTGGCACTCCATATGGTCCCCTGAGCAGCCAGAAGTGACCCTGAGAGGAGAGTCATAAATAAGCCCTGAGAACTTCCTGGTGAGGCCCCAAAACAAAAAATTAAAAATTAAAGGAAACCCCTGCACCAGTGCTCCAATGTGTTCTTATCATCTCCAGTAACAGTTCACTCTCTCAATGAATTCAACTATGTGCAACCTCTCTCTCCCTTTTAGAAGGGCAGAAGTTGGGAAAGGCTATACAGAGATGCTAAACTGAAGCAGGTTTTGAATGCAAAACAGGAATTTCTCATTGGGAAAAGGTGGCAGTGGTTGCAGAGTGGGGTTCAAGCAAATGAAACCGGTGCTAACAAAGATACGTCACATTGTATGATAAACATCTTAGTTGTGCAGGATGGTCACAGCATAGAATACCTGGGTGAGTTCCTAAAGGCGTAACTCCAAGGTAGCATCACAACTTCAAATATCTAGAAAGCCAGGAACAGAAGCCAAATGAATCAAGTAAGCTAGTTAAGAACACGTAACACGACATGATCACTCTTGATAAGACCTGCTTAGGGCTGGACTAGAAGTAAGTGTTGAAAGTAGGCAAAGGAATATACATGATACCCTTTCAGTGTCCGTATTGCAAGCCATGACATACAAAAGGGGAAGGGGGAGTGCCTGTCATAGAGGCAGATTTGAGGGGGTGGTGGGAGAGAAACAACGTGCATACAGTGCACATTGTTGCTGTGACATGTGCACTGGTGGAGGGATGATTGTTGGAACACTGTATGGCTGAACCCCAATCATGAACAGCTTTATAATGGTCTCTCTCAAAGTGATTCAATAAAAACATTTTAAATAATAAAAATATGAAATGTTTACCTATTGACAATAGTACAAAAAGAACACTGGGAAAGGTGGAAGTCTGAGCTTTGGTTCCTACCTTAATGCAGAGCCTGTAACAAGAGCTAATATGGTTTATTTTAGGGGTGTCCCTAAGGAATTAGGGTGAGAGAGTAGAAAAGTGAAAAAACAAGGAAAGCAAGCCAATAGTGAATGTGGATCTCCTTAGTGCTGGAAAATAAGGTTTGATTTCATGGTGGATTCTCAATGTGCTAAAAAAAAAAAAAAAAAAAAGAACAAGAAAAAGAAAACTCAAAACTATCCACCTCGGATGTAAAAGTGGGACTCTGGACCAGCGTTTAAACGGTCCAGCTCCATGACTGATCGCTGTGAGACACCACAGCTGAGCCAAATCAGCCCTGATTTCTGAATCCTTCCCAAGACGAGGGTGCACTGTGTCCCTGCCTAATCCTCCACCACCTATTCACTCCTTCACATGAATATAAATGGTCCAGCTTTGCAAACGCCTCGCTGCTGAATCATTTCAGTTCCACGACTCCTGGAGCATGTGACTATGTGGCTACTTGACATATTTCCAAATTTTACATACTAACAGCCCAGTAAGAGCACAGAATATTAGATGGGAAAATTGCATAGAAGCCCGTCTAAGCTCAATAAGCAAAAACAATAGCACAGAAGGCACAACTAACAGCTCAGTAAATCTCTGGGCAATGACATCAGTAATACTATTTTGAGATATTTGTTATAACAAGCAATATAAAGGAATTGGTTTTGTGCCTGCTGAGGGGGCAGGCTGAAGGGGGTGAATGGATAACTGGGGACATTGGTGGAGGCAAGGTCACACTGGCTGTGGGATTGGTGCTGGAATATCACTTGTCACCTGTCTTCCCATTCATTCATCAATTTGCTCGAGTGGGCGCCAGTAATGTCTCCATTCTTTGGGAATGAGGTTCATTATTATTACTGTTTTTGTCATATCGAATATACCACGGGTAGCTTGCCAGGCTCTGCTGTGGCTCTGGGTTCATCCCAGGGGGCCCAGTCTTTCTCTGTGTAAGACCATCAATATCTGAAATGACTATTAGAACAACTTTGTAAATCACAGGGTTTAAATACATTTTCAAACATCAAAATAAACAAACAAAAGTGGAACATCACTACTCAAGGGGTATTAACACCTTCCCACTTGAAGAATTTGTAAAGGACAATAAATTCTTTCTTGCTTCCAGATCTCTTCAGTGGCAGAGAAGCTGGGGGCAGAAAGTAAAACTTACAATACTAATAGCCCCAAGGGGCTTCAAACTAGGGAATTGTTTCAAAGTCTAGAGAGTTCACCCCTATCACTTAAGATCACTCATTTGGATCATTTAAGATCATTTAATATCACCAGAGGGGTTCACCCACTGCTGCTTAGTTGCTGATCCCCATCCAATGATTACACGGTCATGTAGTACAGGGGCCAAACACAGGACTCCTGCTTAAAAGGCAAATACTCTAGCCCTGGACCCAAAGATCCCACATTTCATCTAAGTCATAAAGAAATGGTAACCAATGTAGCCACAAATCCTAAAATTCACCCTAAGTTTCTTGACCTTGCTCTCTTGGTAACCAATTCCTGGTTTTCTAAAACACTGGCCAAAAAAGCAGATCTGTAGGACAAATTCATTTCTAGACTGTTGCTTTCTAAAATGATTTAAGAAGAGTTTGTTTTTAATCCTCTTTCAAGAGAGTTTCCATTTAAATAATGGGGGAGATAGTGAAAAAAAAATGGTGTTTTTTTATCTTTTTTTGTCTTTTTAAATTTTTTTTTTAATTTTTTATTTTTACAATTACAAAGATATACAATTAAAAAGTTCATATTTGGGTTTTGGTCATACAGTGTTCCAGCACCCATCCCACCACCAATGTCCCCAGTTCCCTCCCCCCTCCCCAGCCCTCCTCCATGAAAGGTTCCTTATTCCTTTGCCTTTTTCTCTCTTTCTCTTTTCCTTCCCTTCCAGACTATGGATTACAGAACATACATTAAAGGGTTGTCATGTGTATCTTTTTGCCTCTATTTAATGCTCAGTTCTAGGTTGGCATTAGTACCCTCGACAATTGTTAGCACCCTGTTCCATTTTCTGTCTTACCTAGACTCTGACCCCCCACACGTTTGTGATAATTTCCACCTTTGACAAGACCTCCTGATATATGTTTCACTTGACCTTGGATATTGGTATCATAATATGTACATATATATTTATGTCATGCAAATAAATGCAGTCATTCTGTATCTGTCTCTCTCCTTCTGGCTAACAATAGCCAGAATCTGGAAGCAACCAGAGTGCCCGAAAATCGATGACTGGATAAAGAAGCTTTGGTACATCTACACAATGGAATACTATGCAGCTGTTAGGAAAAAATGAAGTTATAAAATTTGCCAATAAATGGATGGACATGGAGAAGATTATGTTGAGTGAAAATTGGTGTTTTTTGAGTCACACTTTGAAGTGCTAGGACAGTACTCTCAGCCTGGTGCTCAGGGCTTGCTCCAGGAACCAGGCAGAGCTGAGACCAAATCCAAGGCTCCTTCCTGTATGCTGTGCAATGCTCTAACCCTGTCTTGTATCTTCAAGCACTGATAAATTGTGTGTGTTTGTGTGTGTGTGTTTCTGTGTGTGGTTTTTGGCCACCCTGATGGGTGCTCAGGAGCTATGTCCATCTCTGTACTCAGTGAGTGTGTGAGGGATCTTGGGGGGAAGGCTACACGTGGCACTCAGGGAACCATATGGTGCTAGGGGTCTAGTGATCGAACCCCAGCCTCCTGCCATCAAATCGCCCTCAATCTTCTGTGTAATCTCTTTGGCAATAAAGTGTTTATTGAAAGAACGTTATAACAAGATAATACTTGGGGGAAATCCCTCATTCAAATGTTTAGCATTTGCTCTTTAATCCTTCAGCCCATAAATTCCCAGAGTGACCTACGACATAGAAAATTAAGAGGCAGGGGCCGGAGCGATAGCC
This sequence comes from Cryptotis parvus, assembly GCA_021461705.1. Taxonomy (NCBI): domain Eukaryota; kingdom Metazoa; phylum Chordata; class Mammalia; order Eulipotyphla; family Soricidae; genus Cryptotis; species Cryptotis parvus. Next base: position 110,276 of record JAJIBD010006545.1, on the reverse strand, counting down.
CAGCAGGTAGGGCGTTTGCCTTGCACATGGCTGGCCCATGCCGCCCAGGTTCGATCCCCGGCATCCCATATGGTCCCCCAGCACCGCCAGGAGTAATTCCTGAGTGCAAAGCCAGGAGAAACCCCTGAGCATTGCCGGGTGTGACCAAAAAAAAAAAAAAAAAAAAATAAAATTAAGAGGCAGCCTCACACAAATCTCGGTAAATTATCCCAGGTCAGTTTTAACTTTGATGGCGACTTTTAAAGACCTTGAATCCAAAGATGCATTCTAAAAATATTAAATAAATAAATTATTTATAAGGGAAGAAATTATAAGGGAAGAAAAACAAAACAAAAAACAAAGATGCATTCTCATTCCCTCCCCACAGCTACTCAGTGATAAACTGGTGATCACATGCCAAAAAAAAAAAAAGAAACCAAAAACCCTGAACTATTCATTTTCTTTCCTCGGTCCACTAGGAAGGACTTGGCAGGAGAGCTCACTGATGAAGTGGATAATTCACTCAGCAGTGGTCATTCTGAGAGGGCCCATCTGCAGAACACAATGAATATTTCCTGAGGCCTTTGCTAATGTAAAAACCCAAGGCTGGATACTGTGCTGCCAGCAAGCAGTAAGACATCTTACACAACAAAATTCATTAGTCTTCCAGCATAGGTGGAGAAAAGGGAAAGAGGAAGAACAGGGGTCACATTCAGCAAATGAAAGGCCCCCAAGCTGTTGGCAGGATGAGCCATTAGTGCATGGAGTCAGAGAATCCTAAAGCAAAAACAAGACTTTCCTCAGGCCTGCAAAGGACTATGTCCTTAGATTTTTATCCATCTCTTAACACTGAGACAGATAACCAAAAAAGTCACCACACGCCTTTTCAAATGTTCTGATACATCAGTGAACTCAACTTTGTTCATTAGTTTTCATTTGCTAGAGCATATTTTTAAGTGTATTTTTAGGATGCATCCAGAGTGAAAAAAATTCATAACTCCAAGAGCGTAGCAAATATGGGAGAGAGATTAGCTAGCAGAGTAGATAGGATGGGAGAGAGATTAGCTAGCAGAGTAGGTAGGATGGGAGAGAGATTAGCTAGCACAAAGTAGATAGGATGGGAGAGAGATTAGCTAGCAGAGTAGGTAGGATGGGAGAGAGATTAGCTAGCAGAGTAGGTAGGATGGGAGAGAGATTAGCTAGCAGAGTAGGTAGGGTGGGAGAGAGATTAGCTAGCAGAGTAGGTAGGGTGGGAGAGAGATTAGCTAGCAGAGTAGGTAGGATGGGAGAGAGATTAGCTAGCAGAGTAGGTAGGATGGGAGAGAGATTAGCCAGTAGAGTAGGTAGGGTGGGAGAGAGATTAGCTAGCAGAGTAGGTAGGATGGGAGAGAGATTAGCTAGCACAGAGTAGGTAGGGTGGGAGAGAGATTAGCTAGCAGAGTAGGTAGGATGGGGAGAGAGATTAGCTAGCACAGAGTAGGTAGGGTGGGAGAGAGATTAGCTAGCAGAGTAGGTCGGATGGGAGAGAGATTAGCTAGCAGAGTAGGTAGGGTGGGAGAGAGATTAGCTAGCAGAGTAGGTAGGGTGGGAGAGAGATTAGCTAGCTGAGTAGGCAGTATGCTGGCCTTGCACAGGGACAACTTGTTCAACCCCTGGCACTTCATAGAGTCCCCTAAGCCCCACCAGGGGTGATCCCTGAGCACAGAGCCTGGAGTGAGCCCTGAACATTGCCATACGTGGCCCAAAAACAATGGGTGAATTTAGTCAAACTGGGATGCTATAAAATACATATGGCTTGTTGCAGGACTCCTAAGGGCCGCTGCATCTGCTCTGGATTGTCTCCCGAAAATCACTCCGTAGATAAGGGGTAGTCTAAATGTGGCAGTTTATCTGACAATGTATGCTGTACTAGCTGGTATAAATATTCTCCCATGCTATCACAATCATCGTGGGACTAGCTAGATCTTACCAGCATATTAGCCTGGCCACGTAAGGACACCTAAGTAATTAGACCAGAGAGAAATGCTGTTTGCTTCCAAACAAACAAGCATGGCTCCCTGATAAAATATAAAACTACAATGAAGTAGAGGAGACTTGTGAAGGCTTGGAGAAATATTTAACTGGCATTGGTGTTGATCTTTGGTACAGTGACCTGCCATCTCAGAAACCCCCTTCTCTACATTTCAAAGGCATTCCGGCTCAAAACATTAGCACAGTAAAGGCCCTAGGTGAGATGCAGGGAGGGACTACCAGAGGGGCATTGGACCCTCCCCTGCTTCCCATAACAATGGGAGGAAGGTCTGAGTTGCGGGGTATAAACTAGCCGGTTCCGCGCCTCCCAGGCTTCTTCTTCCCGGTGGGATCTCGCCTTGTGAGCGTTTATTCCCCTTGGAAGTTTCACGCGTGGTGGGTCGCCATCTTGGCCTACACATGGCTGGGGTTCTAGCCTGGAATCCTAAGCATCGGGTTTTTCCCTTTTGCTGATTTGTATGCCTGAACCTGTGATAAGTAAAGCTTTTTTAAAACCTCATCGGATTTCTGAGTGTTCATCCATTCCTCGCCGGCCGGAGGTAGAAGGGAACTCGCTTCCGGCACTGTCGGGGACCCGCGGAGCGGCCTGACAATGGCTAAAATAAGTACTGTAGTAGATATTAAAAGTTTAGGAATTCTATTCCAGCAAAAGGTAAAATTGTTTAAAGACAGAGAAGAGGTTGGTAAGATGCATTTTGCTATAATAGTGATTGCTTCTAGGAAGGGAATAATAGGATTGGGGAAATGAGGAGTTTGTATTTTGGGGGTTTGGTTTGGTTTTGGTTTTTATTGTTAGCTTTCAGAGGGGAAGGATTGGGCCAGATCCGGCTGTAATTCTGATCTGCAGTCAGGAATCTCTCCTGGAAGCACTGGGAGGACCTAGGAGGCGCTGGAGGTCAAACCCAGGTCAGCGCCTTTCCCACTAGTCTACCCCTCCGCCCTGAAACGGGGAGCTTTAAGGAGCAACTGCGCTTTAGAAGGGACTAGATAGGAACATTGTATCCCTGAAATTCAACCTTAAATAACTTTGTAACTCTGTCATTCATGATAGTTTAGTTTAAGAGAAAAGAAAAAAGCTTGGCCATCTAATAGTGAAAGCGCATGCATGCGGCGTGGCGAATGGTTGAGGTCACTGGAGCCACACTTTGCACGCAGGAGCCCTACATGTGATCTGTGGTTCCTCATAGTCCCCAAGCACTGAGGCGAGCAACACCAAGCACTGCTGGATATGACACCACCACCCCCCCCCACGCCTGGAAAAAATGTGTGAATATCTACTTATGTGACTGAACATGAATTTAAGAAATGAACAAAGAACTTGTTCTCTTTGAGAAATGGCATCCCCTAATCACAGAAACCGCTGGATGAAATAAAGGGAGGCTTTATCAACAGTTGGTGTAAGCTGGAAAATGTGTGCAACAGAGAGCAAAGAGCAAACCTCAAAGCGAGGAAGTTGGGGATGGGGGTTGCTGATGCTATACAAAGTAGACTTAGGGAACTCGGGAGTCTTTGTACATACATTTAGGAGCTCTTAAGGAAAACTTATGCATATTTATGTGGGGGGACTGTGGACATGCAGCTTAGTAACATATCATGGGCATGCACTGCATGAGCAGAAAGTGGCAGAGAAACAATTGCGGAGCAATGAGGAGAAAGGTGCCCACGGGCCAAGGAGGGCACCTTCTTCCTTGGGGTACCCCACCCCAGGTAGTACTTCCTCCAGTACTACCCCACCCGGGGCCTACATCTTGATTAGCACCAAAGGGTTCATAAGGTTCTGTCTTGGTCCAGTCGAATTGTCAAAAGGAATGCAACCGTGTGGATGAAAGGGGGTTGACAGCTTCCACTAGGAGAAAGTCCCCGATCGGGTTTGATCCCCGAGCCCCTGATGGTCCCCTGAGACTGCCAGCTGTGATCCCTGAATGCAGAGCCAAGAGTAAGCCCGAGCTTTGCCAGGTGTGGCCAACAAAAAACTCCCAAACAGATACTGTACCACTTCACCCTACATGAAGTAAAGGCAACTCACTAACCTGTAATTTGTGCTTTCCATTACTATCTTTCTGTCTTTCTAATAACTGAATGGTTCAGTCAAAATATCAAGTTTGGGAGCAGAAAGATAGCTCAACGCTCTGAGAACATGCTCGTATGCAGGCGGTCCCATATACACACAGGATCACATCATCCACTGTGCACCATTGGGCGCAGCCCCTCAGCAATTCCAGGTGTGGCCAAAATAGAAACAATGACAAATGTTAATATTTTCTTCAGTGAGAAGGAAGTTTTCCAACTAAATTAAGAGAATGTATAAAGTGCTTTTGAGAAGACTATCAGATATATAGTTAATGCCTTTCCAGTATTCAGGTAAACTCTTATCAGCCAAAAATGCTTTTCAAGTACCTGCCATTCTCCCTGTCACTCACTGGCTAACAGACACATGCGCCTCCTTGCTGTACCTTGAAACTGGAAGAGGAAGTGGAAAGTGTCCAACAAGTTCTGACATTTTTTAACCAATGTTTCTATTTCTGAATTTTAGTGCACGTTTCCATTTCAATTTAAAATCCACTTGGACATACTTTTTAGGGATATATATCTTTTTTGAAAACCAGATCTTTTCCCTTTAAGTTGCATCAGTAAATGCTGGAGATGAGAGCCTTCTCCTGAGACTATACCACCTACACGGCAGAGCCTGGCAAGCTACCTGTGTTTTATTTGTTATGCCAAAAACTAGTAACAATTATGGACCTCAGTTCCATGACTTGAAGAATAGTTTGGGGCTCTTCCCTGTCCCTGGAGCAAGCAGATGCCCTTGGGTTACACTTGCTTGTGACAGGACTTATTGAGATGTTACTAGTGCCCACTCGAGCAAATCGATGAACAATGGGAAGACAATGATACAGTGATACAGTTAAAATAGGATTAAAACATTCTCCCAAATGTTTTGATCATTTACTAGATTAGAAGTTCCAGCATTGTATCTACCTGCCTGCTCCAGGACCACGTGTCAAAAACTGATTTCTGGAGAAACAATACAGAAAAAGACAGATGCAAGCAAAACACAGCTGTGAATCTGAGTTCAAGTCATCACTCTAAATTATGGCTACACATTATAATAACCAGGGAGCTTCTCAAAATCCCTGGCGCACACCCTAGAGCAATTAAATCAGAATCTCTGGGAATCTGAACTGGGACATTAGGCTGTTTAGGCTTGTTTTAACTTCCAAGTAGTTCCAACGTGCCACTAGATTTAGAAACAGCTGCTCAAACATTAACTGCAAGCTATGTACCCTGTGGGACTCTGCACAAGGCTAGGTTCCAATACAGCAGGTCTGCGATGAGGCTGGGCATGCTGCATTTCTAACAAGCTCCAAGGTGAGCTTGCAAGAATCTGGTTTATGTCTATGGAGATATGTATGAAAACATTCACAACAGTAGGGTAATAAATAAGAAAATACTGAAGGCCATCTAAATGCTCCACAGCAGGACAAATTAACATGGTATATTCAGAATGACAAATTAGACAGCATTTAAAACAAATCAATTAACACTACATAGTATCATATATTAATCCTCAAAACAATGTCAAGAAAACTAGAGATTCTGGTGCCATTTATGTTAATTCTGAAAGCATAAATAAAAAAATATTACAATCTACTTTCTGAAGGTACACATGATATTAATAATATACATGGAAATAATGAATGCCTAATTCAGTACTGAGAGATATCTGGGAAAGGAAAAAAAGGATATTGAAATTGGAAAGAGCATTCAGTGGGCTTCAGCTGAATCTACAGTGTCCTGGTTAAGCTATAAATTTCAAAATGAAATGTGACCAAATGCTAGGTACTACGTATATATGTATATAGTGCCTAGCTAGGTATTTGTGTGATATAGTCTTACACATAATTTATAAATTTTCTTATTCGTTTATATATGCCCATATTCATAGCTACTTTATTCACAACAGTCTAAAGGTCTGTTGAAAGATGAATAAAATATGGCTCATACTAACCACAGGACTAATCTTCAGCATGAAAAGAGGGACATTCTGAGATGCTACAACATGGATTTGTGTCTTCCCATTGTTCATGGATTTGCTAAAGCGGGATCCAGTAACATTTCCATTCATTGGGAATGAGGTTCATTATTATTACTGTTTTTGGCATATCGAATACACCACAGGTAGCTTGCCAGGCTCTGCTATGGCTCTGGGTTCATCCCAGGGGGCCCAGTCTTTTTCTGTGTCAGACAGACCATCAACCATCCAGGGCCCATGGGGCAGAGTCCTGGGTGTAGACAAGTCAGTCTCCTGTCTGCCACCTGCCAATGCAGCTGGGCACCACAGCCACACCTGCAACACCTCAAGGGACAGAACAACATGGATTATGCCAGCTGAAATCTGGCAGTCACAGAGACCAGGATTATACGGTTCTCCTTACGTAAGTTGCCAAGAGTGGTAAAACTCATAGAAACAGTACAATGATGGTTTCTGGGGCTGGTAGAATGGAGGAATGAGATAAGATTTATTGAGCAGCCTGGAGAGAGTGGGTGACGAGCACTGCACAGGGATGTGAAAGGAACAACTGCCATTGAATTTCGGGTTTGAAATAATTAAAACAACACATTCTGTGTGCTACTTATTTTATAATTTCTTAAGGTTTTAATTAAAAAATCATGACAGTATATAAGACTATTAGTAGAGGACCAATACAAAATAATTTCAGTGCTCATATAAGGAAATACCATATAATCAAATAGAGACAGACCAGAGCGATAGTATAGCATGTAGGGTGTTTGCCTTGCATGCAACCAATCAGGGTTGGATCCCCGGCATCCCATGTGGAGCACCACCAGGAGCACTCTGTGCAGAGCCAGGAGTAACTCCTGAGCATAGCTGGCTCTTACGAAAAAAAAAAGAGTGAGACCGATCAACATGTACTGGTGTAAAATGAATGGCAAGACCCACTGCTCCCCAAAGCATTGCATCTGGAAACCAGTATTCATATTACAAAAGACCTCTGGGAAAATTCCTACAAAACTGGTCATGGCAACTGCCTCTGGGGCAGGAAAGAGAGAAGCATGAGATCAAGGGTGAGTTCTGACTTGTCTATTAAAAAATCTCAACTGGTGTTATCAAAGTATCTATTTGGGAACCTAGGACCGGAGGGGTTGGGACTGGATAGAATTTCCGTAGGTTGGGGGCCGGAGTGATAGTCCAGTGGGTAGGGCATTTGCCTTGCACGCGGCTGGTCTGTGCCCACCCAGGTTCGATCCCAGGCATCCCATATGGTCCCCCAAGCACTGCCAGTAGTAATTCCTGAGTGCAGAGCCAGGAGTAACCCCTGAGCATTGCCGGTGTGATCCAAAAAAAAGCAAAAAAAAAAAAAAAAAGAATTGCAAGTAGGACCTTGGGCACAAATTGGATTCTTGGCACCCAGATGGTCTCCCAGGTCCCCAGGGCCAGGTGTAAGCTGAGAACAGCCAGGGGTGGCCCCAAAACAAATGCCAAAGGTTATGATGCCTTTCTTCCAAGTGCCTGAAGGTACTTGGTCAGTCTCCAGGCCACGCCCTGCACCCCAGCACTGAACCACAGGCCTGGTCGGCTGAGAATGGTTAGGAGGAAGCCCCAAGCTCCTGAGCACTGCTGAGACACAAGATGGATATATTGATCTCTTTTCCTCCCTCTGTTATCCCCGAGGGAGGACAAGAAATAACTGGAATTCACACCCACCTACAAGATGGTCAGACTTCCTTGTTAAGACCCTGAAGGAACGGTTTGAGGCTCTTCATATTCCTGAATCAACCAGATGCCATTGGGCTACATTGGCACGTGATAGGGTCCAATGGAAATGTTACTGGCGCCCGCTCGAGCAAATCGATGAATAACGGGATTCAAGTGATCAAGTGATCAAGTGATCAAGTGATCACACCCAATATCCTAAGTCTGAGTAACTGAATTTCTAGACAATAAGTGACATGCCCAAAAGCGCAGTGGCAGAGCTGGGGCTGATGTTTTTAATATGTAGTTTTTCTTGATGTTTGAAATATTTCGAGTTTAAAAACTTTAAAAATAAGTCTCTTCTGTATCACTGAAAACACTGTTTGTTGAAGCTGAAAACGTTACTTCCCAAAACTGTTTGGAAAAAATTTTGGTAGTTTATATTTAGTGTTAGGTTTTTTTTATGTTAACATAATAGTCACATGTTTAGTAACATATAGTAACATATTACTAAACATGTAATGTGTTATATATATTTTAATATATTTTTAATTTCAAGTCTTCACTGATGGTCTATTTCCAGTTTGGAGATTTCTTTGGCATGTTTGTTGTTCACATACCCCTAAATGTATGGATCTGAAAGCAAGTCACCATAGAAACCATACACATACAAGAATGTATTCATTATATATGGTATATGACATCATATATTAAACACTAGCTGGTTAAGCATCTTTTCCCACTCTGCATATCTGAGCAAAGGGAATAAAATCTCAGGAACTCCAAAGTCATGATAAATCTTTGTTTTAAAGATAACAACTTCTCCACTAGGTGGATTTTAGTCTAAGATCCTGCTTCAGAGTTATTGTGGCAAGCACAAAACTGTAAGATTTAGAGAGTCCACAGGGTGGCACTAGATACCTATGGTCAAAGTCCATAACCTAGTAAGCTAATTCTAAAAACCGGGTGAAGAGCCTCCGACATTAGCAAAGATTTAAAATTGGAGCTAATATGTTCGGAAAAAATAAAGTTATGAAATTTGCCTATAAATGAATGGACATGGAGAGGATTATGTTGAGTGAAATTAGTCAGAAGGAAAAATACAGATATAGAATGACTGCATTTACTTGCATGATGATATATACATATATATGTGCGTGTATATATATATATATATATATATATATAAAAATACCAAAATCCAAAGTCAGGCGAAACGTGGATCAGGAGGTCTTGTCAAAGGTGGAATCTACCACAAACGTGTAGGAATCAGAGGTTAGGTAAGACAGAGAATGGAACAATGTGCTAATAATTGTCAAAAGGGCTAATACCAACCTAGAACTGAGCATTAAATACAGGGGAAAAGATACACATAACCTCTAAGTGTATATATTACAATCCACAATATGCAAGAGAGGGAGGGAGAGAGAGAGAGAGAGAGAGAGAGAGAGAGAGAGAGAGAGAGAGAGAGAGAGAGAGAGAAGAGATAAAGAGCCTGCAATGGAGGCAGGCTATGGAGGGAAGAGGGAATCGGGGACATGGTGGTGGGAAATGGGCACTGGTGGAGGGTGGGGTGCTGGAACACTACGTGACCGAAAGCCCCAAACATGAACAACGTTTTAATTGTATATCTCATGGTGGCATAATAAAATATTAATTAAAAATAAAATGATCACACATTTAACAATCCACCAACAGAGGGTTCCCCAACCTTATCAACATTTGCTATTAGTTTTTTTTTTTGGGGGGTCACACCCGGCAATGCTCAGGGGTTACTCCTGGCTCTGCACTCAGGAATCACTCCTGGCAGTGCTCGGGGACCACAAGAGATGCCAGGCATCGAACCCAGGTGGGCACAGGCTGGCCTCGTGCAAGGCAAACGCCCCTACCCACTGGGCTATCGCCTCCGGCCCCAATTTTGCTATTAGTTTTATGACAGTCATCCGAAAGGGTGTGTGGTGTCATCCCATTGTGGTTCTGCTGTACATTTCTGATTAAACTTATTCAAGTCTTTTGCTTAAAAAAAAAAAAAAAAAAAGGTACTCTTCAAGCTTAAAAAATAAAATGGAGCTAATATAAAAGGCATCTCATATCTGTCTGGAGGTACAGCTACCAGCCAAAACACATTTGAAGCTGTAAAAGACATGTTAAAGGGCCGGGTCGATAGCTCAGCAGGCAGAGAGGGAGTTTCCCTTGCCAGTGGCCGGCCCGGGTTTGATCCCCGGCATCCCATATGGTCCCCTGAGCACCGCCAGGAGTAATTCCTGAGCAAAGAGCCAGGAGTAACCCCTGAGCGTCACCAGGTGTGACCCAAAAAGAAAAAAATAGATAAATTTTTTTTTAATTAAAAAAAATAAAAAGATATGTCAAATGCAAGCCAAAGTGTCTGTGGTGGGTCATATTTCTTCCAGTGCCTTTGGGACTAAAACGTATTTTGGGGTAATATTTCATTACAAATATTATGATCATCTTAAACATTATTTCCATGTTCTCCCCTCCAATACACCTGTGTCTCTCTCACACACAGAAACAGACATACCAGGAATTATATTTTTAAGTTACTTGGGGAATATTCATAGTTATATCTCTATTAAATATTTATGCTTCACCATAATTAGATTTTCCACTAGTTCAATTTTTTTAATTTTCAATAGTTTGTATGAGTATTCCAGAGATAAGAATAAAACATGCTGGCTTTCATTCAATGGAAATCTTAAAAATTATCACAAAAAAAGATCTATTTCTTCTCTCCAACCAATCGTATCAATAATGGATTAGAAAACTTCATAGCTAGTCTTACACTACAGGCATTTTAGAAAGGTAACTCCCAGCACTTGATCTTGAATAAATTTTCAGCAAGCGAATAAGCCTCAAAAAAGCCTCAAGTAAAGTTGAAAAGCTTTAGTGATTTTAAGACTTTTCTTTATGCCCATTATCCTGACTTTCTTTTAAGCTAAAAAATCTCTTGTGGATGATTTAATAGAATGTGCCAATGCCTTGAGTATTTTACAACATAGAGATTCAGTGTAATCTATTCCCTTCATTCACAAACATTTCTTTGTGCATACATAAGAATTTTTCCCACGACAGGAAGAGTGTGTGTCTAGAATCCCAATTAAACAACCCATAACAACATCATCCTGACATATGTCTACTCCTTTAAAAAGAAAGGGTGGGGACACATTTCAATTCAAAGGTACACTTCATTCTTCAGTGTTTAAGTGGACATACCCAAATAACATACTGCATGTGAATATTTCATATGTGAAAACATCCAAAAGGTCTATGCATTGCAATACGTTTGTTTCCAGAAAGAATAATTACGACCCTGCTAAACCAATTTTTTCTCTAAACTGTTGAGAAAGATAATTTTTTGATTCTTGATTTTATTTTTTTTTAATTTTATTACACTACCGTGAGATATACAATTACAAAGAAGATCATAATTGGGTCTCAGTCATACAGTGTTCCAGCACCCATCCCTTCACCAGTGCCCCATTCACACCACCAATGTCCCCACATTCCCTCTCTCCCAGCTCCAGAGCAGGCATTTTTAACTTCCTTCCCTTTCTCTCTCTCTCTCTCTCTCTCTCTATTTCTCTCTCTGTCTCTCTCTCTGTCTAAGAAAAATAAATTTTTTAATCAATGAACTCTGAGAATTCGTCCCCAACTTACTCCACTTCTAAAAGGGACATTGTGTACAATCAATTCTCTGCAAATGTTATGGTTGACTATAAATTTAAGGAGTGTGTGACACATTCAGGTATAGATCAATGAGTGATAAATCCAGCGATCAAATGTCAACATAAAAAATAATACTTCAGAGGTAAAACCAAACCTTTTCCCCTGATCTCCAATGTATGATGAAATGATGTGCAGACCAGACTCGGAAACTGTTTTTATTTAATTGAACACAAAATGCCTGTTATAACAACATCAAGCCTTTATCAAGAAATCAGTACATATGTGAGGATACACAGCCAAAATGAGCCATCGACGTAAGCAATGTGAATTTTAAATAACTTTCAGATCTTTATATTCAATATGTTGCAGATAATGAAACCAATAGAGCAATTTCCGTTTCACAATTCACACTTGATTAGTTTTAATCCCACAACACTTGTAATTTCTGTAGCCCCAGAACACAAATAGATTTCCATAGCAGTGGCTGGCACTTAGCCCCAACTGCATACCCGAACAACATTCAGTAGAAATTTTAGAAGCTAACCAATTCCATAGCTTGTACTGGCGTTCTTAGATATATCCCTTAGCAGTGCTATTGCCTAGTGAAACAGCAAACGCAGCTTTGAAAGTTTGCCATGCTATTAAACAAAGGGTTCTGGAGTCTCCCTTGGTTTTCCATTATTTAATTCTCTAATATAAAGCAGTTAACTGTTGTAAAATGCAACCTTTAACAGTGAAAGCAAAAAAATTTGTTTTGCTTCTGGATCTAAAAGCATACATTCAAGAGAAGCAACTCACCTTTCTAGCAGATACATGGAATGCTTCAGAGCAGAGTCTAACGTACTCTAGTAAGGCATTTCAAAGCTGACAGAGAGACCAAACAGAAAGTAAAGTATGGACAGCAGAAGCTACCACAAGGTGATCACTGACACAGAAGCAACATGAAGTTCATACAAAAGCGACACACAGGTTTACAAAACCACAGAAAGGGCCTCAAGTACCAAAAAAGGCAAAACAATGGCCAGCCACTCTAAAAGAGTTTTATTTCAGTAAATGCTAGGCTTACGGAGTAGAAATAAACTGCTTGAAGTGTGCTTGGCCCTAGGGGAGTTCCTTCATCCTGACACATGGGGTTATTTTTTCTTAAAAAAATATAGCATGTAGAGAGAATATACATATGATGTATATAGAACATTTATTTTCACTAGTGAGGGGGTCACTTAAGCACTTACATCGAGTTATAAGTGAATCATGAAGGTCATTTAAATGCAAAAAGACATTGATATGAGTCTACATTATCTACATTATTCATCAGTGTATAAGGAAGCGACACTTTCAGCAGTGGCATTGGCTTTAGGAGTAACTATGATCCTGACAATATCTTCAAGTTCAAAGAATAATGAAAATGTCTAAAAAACAATGTTTAGTAAAAACATAACTTTTTCTGCAAAAAGCCCCAAAGGAGTTATTTTGGAAACCACATGCCTAATAAGAATAGGAATCAAGAACATTTTAAAATTTTAATTCTGACTAATCTATTATATTTTTATGACCTGAATAAAGTCACTTAAATTCTTCTGATTGTACCCACAATGACAAAAATTGGCAAAAAAAAATAATAAAGCTATATGTATTTCTAAGTTGTACTACAGTAAAGCTAAGGATGGAAACTAAGGCTATAATTTCAAAATCTCACTATACAGTACCATCATTTTTAATCCTGTTAATTATGACTAGCGGAAGCAGGGGCCATTTTAATTCTCTAAAAACCTAAAGGCTTTAAACCAATGAAATGTTGTAACTTTCTAAGTTTCTTCATCTGATCTCCTTAAGTTGTTTAAAACAGCTCAGCCAAAATGGGTTTGGCCAGTTACTTCTCTCTCCTGCCTGGTAAAACAGGTATACGAGCAAAAGGGAGACGTGCGAACATGGAGAAGAGCAGCAATCGATTAAAATGAGGTAAAAGCTGATTTAACAAATCAGAACCTGCAATTTACAGTTTTAGAGGCTGCATAGTTCAGCTAAAAAATACATTGCGAGAAAAGGGATAAAGAAAAAGCGTTTACCAAGAACTTGAAGATGTATGACAATAAAGCATTTAAAATGACCAGCATAGAAAACTTCCATTTGAAAAGGTGTTGTCTTCCCTCACTCAAAACACATATGAAAATAGAAACTGGGAGATTAAAGTCCAGAAGGGGAAAGGTATTTGATTGGCTCAGGTTATCAACTTGTTAAAGTATTAACATTTAAACAAACATTAAATTCTATCTAGTTAATAACACCTATCTGAAGTAGTTAAGGGAAACGAAATTCCTAAAGCTGACAATGAAATGTGTTTTTTAAAACTCATTAATAAACCAATAGAGATGGAGAGATATGTAATATTCCAAATACAGTCAAATTTGGTGGTAGAATCTAGTCACAGGTATACTGTGAAATTTTTCAACACAATGGACATCTGAAATTTTTCACAATAAAACATTGAGAAAAATGTTGATATTCCTACAATAAAATGAATTTAGCAGTGTATCTTAAAAGCAAAAGTAGGGGCCAGAGCGATAGCACAGCGTGTAGGGCGTTTGCCTTGCATGCAGCCGACCCGGGTTCGGTCCCCGGCATCCCATATGGTCCCCTGAGCACCACCAGGAGTAATTCCTGAGTGAAGAGCCAGGAGTAACCCCTGAGCATAGCCGGGTGTGACCCAAAAAAAAAAAAAAACGCAAAAGTAATCAGGAAATTTAGAATTTTAAATTATGAAAAAAAAATGCTTACAGGACCTGAAATCTGAGTTGTGAAGATTATGTGTATAAAGTAAAAATGAAATGACATGATAATTGTACATGAGAGCTCATCACATGTCAATATATAATTCTCTCCTGCCCACAGAATAGACAAGTTAAAAAAGACAATTGCAATAGATTTATCCAAACGTAAGGGTAAAGCTCTTCCCAACCCACCACACCACTATGGCGAAATATAAATGTCACGGGTGGAGGTGAAAAGAAGAATCAATGACTAAAACCAGTCCGCAACAACTGGATTCATGCTTAGGGTTCCTGACCAATGACAATAGTTTTATTCATCAAACTGGAAGCACATTAAGGATAAAAAAAAGTAGAACACAGAATTCACACAACCCGTTGCTTTTTCAAACTCATGTTTTATAAACTAATTGTATCGTTTCTTCTTTCTGTAAAATGCTAAAATTTGCTAAAGGCACTCAAATTCTAGACTTGAAAACAGAGACAAGGTCACAAGGGACCATTAGCCAGTATTTTTGGTAGCTACCCAGAAAGGGAGTTACAAGTGGTCCTCCCATTTGTAGAAAGAAAAAACTAAATAGTTATCAGTAGCAACATCTATGAGATGTTATTTATACAGCTATTTATCCATTCAGCTAGGTGGGTGATAAGACATCACAACCACAGGGGCCCACAGCCAGAAAAAGTAAAATGAGTAAACACTGATCATAAAACTCCTACCTGATGATGTGAGTGAATGATTAAAAAAAAGTTAGTAAATGGAAATTTCTTTAAACATCTGTTCTAAAGTCCGAAATAAATTTTCCTCTAGACTAACACGTCTCTATTTCTACAGCAATTCAAAGGTCCTTTCTATAATGCCTCACCAAGCTCATAAGAGTACTTCCAGCCCTAAATTCTGATGCTGAGGTATTAAAACTAATTAGGGTCTTAATCTACCATTCCTCAGCCTCTTTGTAGCCAATACTATGTTCAGCAATTTCATTTCTCCCTTAATGTATAATTCATTTGCATAGATCACAGCACAGTCCTCAAACTCTCATTATTCATAATCCCATACAACTCAGGAGTTAAGATATCAAGCATTTTAAAGTAGAATCATTAGATTCTGCCTGCTGCGGAAGATTTATATATATATATATATATATATGTGGGGTACCTTCTTATCCTTGTTCAAATGACAGATATAAGCAAGTAATACCAGTTCTTTAAAACAGTGCTGTAAAGTAAATGTGACATCTCTTCCTTCCTCTTAGCTGTTTAAATCAATGAGATAAGGAATGATTAGACATGGAATCAGGTAACCAGGATCCTTCAATCAGTCTCAGCATTGCAAAATTTTTAAATGGTTTTCTAAATTCAACGTGAACTAAAAGAGGACCTACAAAAGAGTTGAAGGAACGTTTCTAAATGAATGGCGTAAGAAACGCACTCATTTTGCAGAATTCAGTGCAATAGGAGACGAGCAGACAAACCCAACAGACAGCATGCACATATTTACAAGGTGCAGTACATGATACTTAAAGACAAGACAAGGTATATTTTGTTCAGTGTGGAGTCAAAGAATTACATGGCACACCCAGGTTTGTAAATTAAATATTATTTTTAAAAAAGAAACCACTTGAAGGCATATATAACCAGTCCTTTAATTACGATGCGAAAATTTTCCTTTACAACTTCTTACCCTCAACATCTTTGAAGATATTCTAATTATTGTCTTCCGACACTGATTCTGAATGACAAGTTCCACAGGACTGTTCACAGAGAAGAGAGACAAGGTACCATAAGCACTTGCAGATGATTACTGAAATCTATTTAGTTGTCAAAAGTTTACTATAGTTTAGGCCTCTGTCTGTTCTTGTATACAGCATATAAAAAAGATACTGACATGATTCCTGGCGAGCGGGTGCAAAATCTGAAGCACATTCCAGAGCAGGACCAAACTACACAAAATTAAACCAATAAAGATCACATTTCACTGACTGCAGTAGTAACAACGGCTTTCTTTGACCGGGGAAAAAAGCACTATCTAAAAAAGAATGCATGAGTCTAAGAAAAGAGAAACTGCACCATGCATTAATTTAGGTATTTTCTTTCTGACAGCCTCTCTGGCCCCTCTGTTTCATCAAAGAACACGGCAGAATATTGCAGGTTAACATGTCCAAAACAGAACCCACTGTCACAAGATTTGTGATTTCTTTTTTGGATGTGTATGTAACTTCTATAAATGATCATGGAAGTTATTTAGCAACTCTAAATTAAGGAGCAAACCGAGTTATTCTAGGCAATATGGTATCTAAAGTGTCTTATAAAACAAACACAGCTCATTCTTAGTGCAAAGAAATATAGCAAGTAGGAAATAATATTATAAATCTCCTTTTCTTTAAAAGAAAATGCGTTTATGCATTCCTAACGTCCATTAAGGGCACTGGGAGACTGGAAACCTGAATACACAAGGCCTGGAAACCATCAAGGCCTGAATCCACTGCTTTAGCTTTTCATGGATATTATAGAGTTGTTAGCGGCTACTATAGGAGAATTCTATTCATCTTATTTGTAAGGAAAGAACTAAACGTGGATGAATATCACTTTCACAAAATGTACATTCTTACCCATAATCCTTTACTGTCAGCTGAAATAAAAATTCAGTGAAGTCTCTTCGGTCTCACATAAAACTATATACACATAGTTTTACGTGTGTGTATGCACATAAATACATTTATACATATACATATATACATACACACATACACAGAGAAAAAATTAGATTTTTTAAATAATATAGAACCAAGTGGCCAGCACTGAAATATTCAAATCTACCCAAAAAATATATTCTTAGCAGCAAAACGAAAAGTCCTACTGACCAATAAAACAAGCACTAAACTACCCTAATCTAATCCACTGTGCTTTGCAGATTACTGCAAAAAGGATTAAAAGTCACAGATTTAGTGTGACTCTGAATGGAACATTATTTCTTATTTCTGGGAGGAAAAAAGTTTCCTACACAATTCTCTTTCAAAAAAACAACAACAACATTAAAAAAAAACAACAACACTTCAACAGAAGACAGAAACTCAATATTGTATTAGAAGTAAATCACAAAACTAGGATTTCTAATTATGGGTCTAGATCAATGGTTTTCAATTGCAGGTCCACAGATTTCACAGTTCTGGTTTGCAAGAAAACAAACGCTGCTTCCAAAGGCCGGCACGCAGGCTGCTGCTAGTCTGTGGGGCTACAAAAGGTTGAAAATCATTTGTGAGGACTGTTCAAACTATTCAGCAATGCTAAAGAAAATAAACCATGACTATAATTTTTGTTCTCCCTATCTCTTTGCCTATAGAATGATCAAGGAAAACAGAGGAGTTTTATTGTTAACTAGTAACATAAACAATCAAGTGTAAATTGGCCACAGTGCAAAAAATACAGCTCAACATAAACCTGTTGATGAATGTGGTCTTTCAAAAGAAGTATGGATGAGCACCGATCTTATCCATGTATATATAGAGAACAGGTACAATCCAACTAATGAAAGTCCGTCGAGTTAATCCAGATATACACTAGAGCTCCATATTTCAAAAACAACAAAAATAATACTGCTGTAATTGTTGGATACCAAAGCTATCTACAATAAAATTTTATTCCCTTCTAAGAAGCTGAATCATAAAGAATGATACCAAAGTTCATGAGTTTTTCTAATGTTAATGACACAGAAAATTTGACTTAGTCTTGACTCCTCTCTCTATGAAAAAAATAAGGTAGTACATTTTTCAGACAAACAACTAGCACAGAAAATAACAGCAAGTAAAAAGTACGGTAGGATATCTAAAAGAGTCTGCCAAATCAATTATCAAAAAATCTGAAGTTATGATTGGGGCTATAAGTACATTAATATCATGGAATAACTCTACACTGGGAAATCAAACAAGGGGTTTACATTTCCAAAGAACAGCTGGGAACCATTTGTTAATCATGTCTAACTTCAACTCACTGGAAATACCCAGGGCCTGGAAAACCACTTCCAGCTGAAACATAAAAAAGGAATTCACTGAGAAGATAATTCATTAAGGGCAGAGAGGAGGAAAGATAACGTTCAAAGGAGGGAAATTCACAACTGGAAATTATGTTTCCCTGTTTAAAAGAACATAAGAACATAAGCACGTTAAAAATGCTTGAATCCAAAGGAACCCGCCTTCCAGTAATGAAGGGATGAAATAAAGAGGCTGGGGGGCAGGAATGTCCTGGGCAAGACCCTACACAGTTTGTCAAGTGTCTCTTACTACCAGGAACTGAGATGAGGCGGAGGCTCCCTTTCAAGAAATCTTAGACAACCAAAAGCTCTGCTGAGCTATTTGTAACATGATCTGGGAGCAAGAACTCAATAAAAGTATTTAATAGTACATGATTCAAAATTGAATTAAAAAAAAAGTTTAAACAGTTAAAGCTCTACGTAGTCAAGCTACTAGTTGACCAAGACATGAGCAAGATAAAACTTGTTTCTCACGGGGTAGGTAGGTCACATGCTCTCCTAAGCAGCTTGACATAACCAACCTGAAAAGTAGTATGATCCTAAGAAGCATGTTCTTTGCCCTTCCCCAGTTTTGCCATCTCATAGTACCACTGCACGGCTACATGTATTGACAGTAAGCAGAGGAATGTCCTCGTATCAGAGGACCACAGAGCAGGACAGATTGACAGAAGGCAAACGACAGGACACGCTGCTCTGAATACAAGCATCACTATACATATCCCAGATTCTCCATCTCGCTCCTGTAGCGCTGCTCAGACACCTTGCTTTTATGCTGCTTGCTCTCTAAGTGCTGCCGGAATTCCATCTCTTCGCCAGCTCCGACATTACACAACGAGCAATAAAACTGGCCACTTGGAGTAACGCACATGGCCAGATCCCGTGGAATTCTTTGTCGCGAGCGGGATTAAAGTAAGGACCTGCTAAAGCAAGAGACGAAAGTAATACAGTCACTTTAAAATGTTCACCGAATGCTGCTCTGACATGACATCCTAATATGTAAATCTAAATTCATCTATGAAATTCACAGATTCGACTATTACAGGAATCTACAGTTAATGGATTTTTAATTAACATCTTATAAAGGCTCAATCTAAAAACTTAAAACATTTCCTCCAATAGAGTATTGTCAACAAGAATAACAGAAAGCCAAACCCAAACTCTAAATGGTAATGTGTCTTAAGAGTGAATAAAATTTGGGGGTTTTTATGTTTGGGGGAGGTCACATCCAGCTGTGCTCAGGGCTTACTCCTGCCTCTATGCTCAGGGAACTCTTCTGGCAGGCTCCAGGGAACTTAAGGCGTGACGAGGATGAAGCCTTGGTCTGCCGGATGCAGGGAGGATGCGGATAGGAACTGTCCTATCCACAGCTATACCTCTCTGACCCGAAATGAATAAAATTTTAAAGGCTTTTTAAGTCTTATAATTTTGCTCTTAAATCCAAAATCCTATTGCTAAAATGATTAAAAATATATATTGAGAATTAAAAATTATATAATTTTTAGTTTTACATATATTTATATAATAAAATATATATTGAGACTCCTTAAAAATATATATTGAGAATTTTTGAAAGGCAACTCATTAACAATGATACTTTATTAATATTTAAAAATGAGGAAAGTCAGGGAATACAAAACATGATATGAAAGTTATAGTAATAAATGCAAGGGAAAATTATGCAGTCACTAAAAACAGTGTTAGATAAAATGCTGTAATTACATGAAATTTGACTAAATAAGCTGTTAAGTGAAGTACATAATAAAATATGGTCCCATTTCTATTTTAAGGAATGTGCATAAAGAAATTAGAATGACATAGACCTCAAAAAAAAAGAAAAAACACATATGCATGGGTTCCATCCCATATTTACTGACTGAAAAGCTTAAGTCACAGTTCAGGTGTCTGCATTTTATACAATACAAAGTCCCAGCTCGTGTGGCCGCTTGCAGCCGCATGGTTCATCAATAAATGCTGGAGATCAGAGGTGACTGCAAGAGTATGCGACCCGCACGGCAGAGCCTGGCAAGCTACCCGTATTGTATTTGATATGCCAAATACCAGTAACAATTATAGACCTCATTCCCATGACCTAATGGAATGGTTTGAGGCTCTTTTGTTCCTGGAGCAAGCAGGTGCCCTTGGGCTCTACTAGCAAGAGACAGGACATATGGAGATGTTACTGGGGCCCGCTCGAGCAAATCATGATGAACGGGGGAAGACAGTGACAGTGACAAAGTCCCCAGGCAACTCCTGTTTACTCCCCTGGCTCAAACCCTCCAACGAGAGACCCCGAGAAAGTATAGCATGTGAGGTGCTTGCCTTGCATGTGGCTGCCCCCAAGTGTGCTCCCTAAACCCCACCAGGAGTGATCCCTGAGCACAAAGCCAGAAACGTTCTCAGGCACTCAGGTGTGGCTTGTACAAAGAAAAGAATCCCATAAAAGTACAAGGGCTGAGGAGTTGGGGAAATAGTATAGTGGGTAGGGCGTTTGCCTTACACAAGGTTCAATCCCCAGCATCTCATAGGTTGCCCAGGCCTGAGTGCAGAGCCAGGAGTAACCCTGATCATCACTGAGTATGGCCCAAAACCCAACAGGGCCAGAGATGGAATACAATAGTACAGTGTTTGCTTTGCAAGCATGAGGCCCTGGGTTTGATCCCCAGAACTGCAAGAAATAAAGATAAATAATACACTAAGTAGTATATCAGTGAGACCTGAGATAAACAGCAGCTTTAAAAGCCACGAGACCAAAAAAAAAAAAAAAAAAAAGAATTGAAAAACCCACTAGTTAATTCCAAATTCTCAGGGTTCTCTAGTTACCCTTAAAGGAAATGAAAACAAAGGAGACTATCTGCAGAATATAACCAAGGTCTGTGGGAATCGGTAGGATATACCTGAATTATTCTGAACCGCGTACATATTTCTCCTATTCGGCATCATTTTATAGTCATTCCCTTCTTTCCGGCTCCTCCGTGGCCCAATCTCTGAAGATTCCCTGGAGGAAAGAAAGTCAAACTTTTTAAATGAGTCCAACTTCCAGACAAGGATCCCTTTGAATTGTTTCGCGTTAAGGATGTTTTCACACAACACTGGCCTCGGAGCAAAGGGCAATACCTACGAGAATGAGTTACTCTGTGCTTCTGCCAGCCGCAGCCTCTTGGCGTGATTCTTCCCTTGGTAGTGAGCCTGAGCCACAGCCGGGGAACTAAAGGCGGCGTCACAGAGCTTACAGTAATCGTTCTCCGTGGCCAGGATCACTCGACCTCCAGGCTTAAAGGAGCCCATCTAACATCCAAGACACAAAAAACAAGGCTGAAGATGTAGCGTGCATTCCCACCTTCTCTTCAATGTTCTTCTGAGACTTGGAAAAGAACTGAGGTTACAGTATGACACAAATACTCAGTTTTATAAGGAAAGTTAATAGTTCAGGGGGAGCAAAGCATGTAGGGGGAAATGTTGAAAGATAACCATATTTTGCATGGCAATCTCCCATGAGTCAAACTGGTAAACAGAATTGCTATATCCATTATAACGATTTGTGTGGGAAGGGAGGGGGTCGGGCCACACCCAGCTGTGCTCAGGGCTTACTTCTGGATCTACACTCAAGGATCACGCCTGGCAATGTTCAGCAGACCAGACACAGTGTCAAGGATCAAACCTGGCTGGACCGAATGCAAGCGGTTACCCTACCTGCCGGTACTATCCCTCTGGCTCTAATTACTATCTTTAAATAATTTTTTTAAAGATCATGGATAACTTAGGCAGCAGAGGTAAGGTCTAAAATCATACTGCCAGGGGCCGGAGGCGATAGTATGGCAGGTAGGGTGTCTGCCCTGCACAGGGCCGACCTGAGTTCGATCCCCGGCATCCCATATAGTCCCCCGAGCACTGGCTGATTGGAGAACCAGGAGTAATCCCTAAGCATTGCCAGATGTGACTCAAAATGCAAAAAAAAAAAAAAAAAAAAATTAAAAAAATCATACTGCCAGAAGAATAAATAAACTCTATCCACAACTCAGCTATAAGCCTTTTATCAAATAACTAAATCAGACATACTGCTGAATTCAGGAAGGCTAAAAAGACCTATTTTTAAAAATAAGCCCAACTCTCAAAGAGCTCATAAATTAGCTACAGACATAACTAGGTGAAAATAACCAGCAAATCTAAACAACTGCAAGGAACCAAGTTATGAGCACTGGAATGCAGTGCCTGGAAGACATTATCACTTCGCACATGCTACTGAGTTACCAACAACATGAAAACACAGATTTTGGTTAGCGGACAACATATTCAGTGTTGGAAAGCAGTTATTAGAATCAAAATGGGGAGGCCTGTTGCTCCTTACGAACAGTCCATGTTTCAGCAGTGAGAGAAGATCTTTCTGGAGACCTGATAGCTGTTTTCAAAACTCACAAAGGAATATGCTATCAGAGAAAGATAAACCGTTCGCCTTTCAACTGGCAGTGGCCTCGAATTTCAGAGCACCCTTTGGGAATCAGCGCTGTGAGAATTAACTCACCTGAAGATCTCTAGGTACTTTCCTACCATTCTCTGATTTTATTTTCAGTTTGTATTTTTGATGAGCAGCAGGAAAGGAAGGGACAAGTTGCAGAGGGCTGTGCTCGGGGGCTAACTCCTGGCTCTACACTCAGGGATCACTCCTGACAGTGTTCTGGGGACCTATGTGGTGCCAGGGATCGAACCCGGGCCAGCTGCGTGCAAGGTAAGCGCTCTGCTGCACTACTTCTCTGGCCCAGTCTGACTCTGTTTTTAACATACATCATTTTCCTCACAACTTCAGGTGGGTGCAAGAACAGCTGATTTTTCTATCTATAACTAGCAAACTGTCACTCAGGCAAGTAAAATTTTACCACGGTAGCAGAGAGCAGAGGTCCACTATCAAAATCCTTCACTATTTTACAAAGCATGAAACTTATTGGGCAAGTTCCTTCCTTTGCCAAAGTTTATCAAAATTTCTGAGTAAGACCAATACTGATGGCCTGCACTTCCCACTGCAAATACAAGGCCAGTATGTCTAAGTAAATGCCAGCAGCAAATCAAGAACAGGCAGGTACTTGTCATGGGCAAAATAAAAAAATAATTTAAGGGGCCAGAGCGATAGCCCAGCGGGTAGGGCGTTTGCCTTGCACACTGCAGGCCCATGCCGGCCCAGGTTCGATCCCGGCATCCCATATGGTCCCTCAAGCACCGCCAGGAGTAATTCCTGAGTGCAGAGCCAGGAGTAACCCCTGAGCATTGTGTGACCCCCAAAAAAAATAATAATAATAATTTAAGAGACTACTTCCTCCAAGTCAAACCTAATGCAAAAAGAAAACCAAGTGTCAACATTTAAAATAAAGACACGATCAATATCTAACCAAACTACAACTATGGCAAAGGGAAAGGGAAATCAGCAATGCTCATCCTTCTGATATTTTGTTCTCCACGTGTTTTTCACATTCATTTTGAATTTTTGAACACTGCATTAAAACATGTGTCTTGCGCTATTTTTGCTCCCACTTAAATTGTGTCCAAATCAAGTGCTCCGCTCCTTATCACTTTAGCCCTGAATAAAATCATGCTCAAAAAAGTGCTTCAATGGATTATTACTTATAACCACTGCATGTCTCTATAAACAAATAATGCTTCAGAGTAAGACTAAGGGAAATTCCTATTCAAAGGCTATCCAAGCCCAGGAGTATCTTGCTTTAAATGCCTATTCGGTCCTCATAAGGTGAAAGAAACTTGCATTCCGGTGTGCGTCCGTCAGGAAGACAAAGTCTTGAAAGACATGACACGGGCTGTCTGCACAGGGGAAGAACAACATGAAGAAACTGGCCTTGGGGCTGGAGAGTCGGTACAGCGGTGCGGTGCTTGCACCTGGCTATCTCAGGCATAATTCCCAACACCACAAAGGTCCTCGGAGCTCACCAGGAGCAACCTAAGCAGAGAGCCAGGACTAAGCTCTGAACACAGCTGGGTGGAGCCCAAATAAAACAAACTGATTCACTCAATAGACATAAATGTTTAAAAATATCTTTTCTTTGCTTTCAGGGGGTTAGTCTAGACATTCTGGGTCATTTAACAGAAATAAAGATTCAGGAAACAAAATTTTCTTTTATCATTTCATGCCTCACAACCAAAGCCAGTGAAATCAGGGCATACATTAGATCCAATGCTGTAGCGTGAGGAACCGAAAAGTGAGCCCGTTCTGGAGTATTTGCCCAACTACACACTGAAGGTGACATGAACGACAAGTTCCACCCAAGACCACCTGGGCCCAGGGCAGCTTCCAGGCCTGACACCCAGCTCACCTGTGGAGCGCCTGGAGTACCGGGAGCAGCCACAGGCTCCACTGCGCTGCTCACTCGGGCAGGAGGAGGGCAGCTGTTTGCCGCATAGTAATTTCGGAGTTTCTTACCATGATTCTTTCCCTAGAAGGAAAAAGAATGAGTAATTACCATGATGAGGAAAGTGTCAAATCACTGTCCACTGATGTATTCACTGAAATAAAAATACTGAGGGATCAAGAGGGGGAGCCACAAAGCACTAAGTACATTGACTCTCATAAATATGCATGCATGTAAAAATATACACATAAACCTGAATGTGTGAACATTGAGGCCAGAAGATGATATAGTGGGGAGGGCATTTGCCTTGCACACGGCCAACCTGGGTCCAATCCCCAGCATCCCTTATGGTACCCCAACCACCGCCAAGGGTAATTCCTGAGTACAGAGCCAGGAGTAACCCCTGAGCCACCCAAAAAGTCAAGAAGAAAATAAAAAAAGACTATATATGTGAACATTAGCAAAAGACTATATATGTGAACACTAGAAAGAGAGATAGTGAGATCTTAAAGTAAGGAAAGTATGTGCTGGGTCTCACAAGGATGATTAAATTCTATCTGGGACAATAAGCGACACACACACGCACACACACACACACACAAACACACAAACACATTCCTCTAATTTCTAGAAAGGTGCACAGCTCCCAGCCTCCTCTAACTTCTAGTCAAGTATCAGCCTGTTGCCATTCTAACTGGCCAAATATGAATCCCAGGACACACTGATTACTCTACCATATGAATAAGTAACGAAAGAGTAACCCCGTTGTTCCCACAAAAGCAGCCCTTATAAAGACAACTATGATGAAGATAGTTGGGAAAGATCACTCTAGACAAGAGCCGAGTGCTGAAAGGAGATAAAGGGATATACATAACCTTTCAGTACCTGCACTGCGAACCATAATGCCCCAAAGGAAAGAAAGGAGACAGAAAGAGAGAAAGAAAAGTGCCTGCCATAGATGCAGGCTGTTGGGATGGGGGTGGTGGGAAGGAAACTCGAGGGCACTGATGATAGGAAAGTGCACTGGTGAAGAAGCAGGGGGTGGAACATCTTGTCACTTGTCTCCCGTTGCTCACTGATTTGCTCAAGCGAGCACCAGTAACGTCTCCACCCACTGCGAATAATGTCCATTGTTGCCACTGTTTTTGGCATATTGAATACACCAACGGTAGCTTGCCAGGCTCTGCCATGGCTCTGGGTTCATCCGGGGGGGCCCAGTCTTTGTCTTTTTCTATGTCAGACCATCAACCATAGTATGACTGAAACCCAATCATGAACAACTTTGTAACTGTGCATCTCACGGTGATTCAATTAAAATAAAGACTTCATAAAAATAAATAAAGTCTCTTTTCACTCACAAAGGAGTCTCACGTGCGTCAGATACTCACAAAGATCCATGTGTTAACAGTATCTACACATGCAGCAGAGGTGCCGTGACCCCCAGCATGGGCGGCTGGGGGTTGCTTGCCCTAATACCCTCAGGAGTACTCCGGGAGCACACACAGGGCTGAAACAAGCCTTCCAGGGACCCAGTGTGAAGACTCTTGAAGTGACATTACCTCCCTTTGTGTTTTTCTACATTATTGATAACATCAGGGGCTCCCACACTTATCTGGCCGAGAGGTGGCAGCATGGCCCACTTTGGGGAAACAGCTTCCCAGGATTTCCCTCCTTGAACTGACACAACTGGGAAGGGTCAACAGCTAAAAGCATCCAAGAGGGTAAGACAGCAAATTAGCCTCAAAAGCGCACTGCAGAGAATTCACACCTGAAAGGCAAACCTCTGAGCAGCACCCCACTGTCCCAGGCTTTCACAGAGTGGGTGACGGCACCCTGCTTACACCGGAGAGGCCCGAGCTAATTATTTTCCATGGAAATGGGGTGAGAGCTAACTAAATGTGGGAACCTCTGTACTGCCGCTAACCTGTAAAAATAAACAGGACTAACCCAAGTGACAGGGATTAACTGATCAAGCAGTGAGGTCAGTCCTGCCTTTGATTTCTATGAAGATGTTTTTACCATGATCACAGGACCTGAACAGGATGTTTTCACCATGATCATAGCAGCTGAACAGCAACCCAGCCTCCCCACGCCCACCCCAGCAGTTGGAAAGATCTGGGCAGGAGCAACAGCTTGGGGTTCACTGAGGGGTATTATCTGTGTTTTCTTTTTTTTTTTTTTTTTTTTATTTTTTGAGGTCACACCCGGCAATGCTCAGGGGTTTCTCCTGGCTCTGCTCTCAGGAATTACTCCTGGCGGTGCTCGGGGACCATATGGGATGCCGGGATTGAACCCGGGACGCACGGGCCAGCCGCGTGCAAGGCAAACGCCCTACCTGCTGGACTATCACTCGTGTTTTCTTAAGGCAGATTTCTAGGGCAGTCTGGGTAAATTTTTTTTCTTCTGGAAACAAAAGGGGGCGGTAGGTCAAATCCGTTTGGGAACCTATGTTCTAGAGCAGCCTTCCCCAACAGGGAACCACATAACGTCTGTAAGCCCCCCACCACCACCATTCCAAGGGGGCCACAGGTAAAAATCACATAAACATGTGGCCAAGGCACAATACTAGGGGACAAACAGTAAGATAAGGGGGTGGGGATGGTCACAGGAAGAAAAAAGGTTAGAAAGAGGTCACGGTAAGAGTTTTTTTTTTTTTTTACTTAAGCAATTTTTTTTATTGAATCACCATGAGATAGAACTTACAAAGCTGTTCATGATTGGGTTTCAGTCATACAGTGTTCTAACACTCATCCCTCCACCAGTGCACAGTTCAGAGCACCAATGTGTCCCGCTTTCCCTAACCCCACTACCTCTCCTGACAACCTGCTTCTATTGCAGGCCTCCTCCTCATCATCATCCTCATCCTCATCCTCCTTCTTCCTCCTCCACTTCCTCCTCTTCCTCCCTCCTCCTCTTCTTCCTCCTTCTCCTCCATACAGATACCGAGAGGTTATCATGTATATCCCTTTACCTACTTTCAACCCTCAGTTCTACTCCAGCAGCACATATTTCTTATCCAGAGTGATCATTTCCAAATATCTTTTTTTTCTTTTTTTTTTCTTTTAATTTTTTATTTTTACAATTACAAAGATATACAATTAAAAAGTTCATATTTGGGTTTTGGTCATACAGTGTTCCAGCACCCATCCCGCCACCAGTGCCCATCTCCCACCACCAACATCCCCGGTTCCCTCCCCCTCCCCCAGCCCTGCTCCATGGCAGGTTCTTTATTTCTTTCCGTTCTCTCTCTCTTTTTCCTTCCCCCTCCAGACTATGGATTACAGAACATACATTAAAGGGTTGTCATGTGTATCTTTTGCCTCTATTTAATGCTCAGTTCTAAGTTGGCATTAGTACCCTCGACAATTGTTAGCACCCTGTTCCATTTTTGTCTTACCTAGCCTCTGACTCCCACACGTTTATGATAATTTCCACCTTAGACAAGACCTCCTGATATATGTTTCACTTGGCCTTGGATATTGGTATCTTAATATGTACATATATATTTATGTTATGCAGATAAATGCAGTCATTCTGTGTCTGTCTCTCTCCTTCTGGTTAATTTCGCTCAACATAATCTTCTCCATGTCCATCCATTTATAGGCAAATTTTATAACTTCATTTTTCCTAATCACTGTCACTGTCTGTCACTGTCTTCCCGTTCATCATCGATTTGCTCGAGCGGGCCCCAGTAACTTCTCCATATGTCCTATCTCATGCTAGTAGAGCCCAAGGCATCTGCTTGCTCCAGGAACATAAAGAGCCCCAATCCATTCCGAATGAGGTCTATAATTGTTATTGGTATTTGGCATATATCAAATACAACACGGGTAGCTTGCCAGGCTCTGCCGTCAGGTAGCATACTCTTGTAGGCACCTCTAAGTCCAGCATTTATTGATGAACCGCGCAGCCGCCGGCTGCGTGAGCCGGGCACTGATAGGCTGGTCTGCTGGGTGGAGGTCTGATGAGAGAGAAGTCCGGATGTGGAAAATGGAGGCCCTCATGGAGTGGGGGGTCTTCTGGCTTGTTGCGAGGCTCTGCTGGGATAGTGGGCCAGGGCTAGAACCCACCATCCCTCCCGGGCGCCTCATGAGCGGCTGGTCACAGGGAGAGCCAGTAGCAGCTCTGCCCCATGTCTGCAAGTCTCTGGACCTGCATACCTGAGCCGGATTTAAGAAAGACTGCTGCAGGGTGGAACTCGATGAGCCGGGCGCTGATAGGCTGGTCTGCTGGGTGGAGGTCCGGGAGAAGCCGGATGTGGAAAATGGAGGCCCCATGGAGGGGGGGTCTTCTGGCTTGTTGCGAGGCTCTGCTGGGATTTTTCCTAATAGCTGCATAGTATTCCATTGTGTAGATGTACCAAAGCTTCTTTATCCAGTCATCGATTTTCGGGCACCCTGGTTGCTTCCAGATTCTGGCTATTGTGAATAATGCTGCTATGAACATAAAAGTAGGGATGGTGTTTCCGCTGCGTATTTTTGGTTTCCCAGAGTAGATTCCCAGGAGTGGTATGGCTGGGTCAAATGGGAGTTCAATTTCTAGTCTTTGGAGGAATGTCCATATTGTTTTCCAGAAAGGCTGTACCAGCCAGCATTCCCACCAACAATGGATGAGTGTCCCCTTTTCCCCACATCCACGCCAGCACTTGTTGTTCTTGCTCTTTTGAATATGGGTCACGGTAAGAGTATGAGGGGCCGGAGCGATAGCACAGTGGTAGGGTGTTTGCCTTGC
The DNA here is from genome assembly GCA_021461705.1 of Cryptotis parvus. NCBI lineage: Eukaryota > Metazoa > Chordata > Mammalia > Eulipotyphla > Soricidae > Cryptotis > Cryptotis parvus. The sequence continues at coordinate 80,990 of JAJIBD010006545.1, read as the reverse complement.
ACAGCAGACCCGTGTTCGATCCCCTGGCGTCCCATAGGGGTCCCCTGAGCTCCGCCAGGAGTAATTCCTGAGTGAAGAGCCAGGAGTAACCCCTGAGCATCGCCGGGTGTGACCCAAAAAAAAAAAAAAAAAGGAAGAAAGTTTGAGAAACACTGTTGAAAGCAGTGGTCATCAACCAGTGGTTCACAAGAACGGAAAGGCTGAAACTACTGGTCTACCAGGTCTAACTGGTCTACCAGTTGCCTGTCTGCGAACTGATAAGAAGGACAGGTGCCAGCCAGTGTGACAAGCCTGAGGAACACTGCTCTAGGGAGTCAGGGCCAGGGGGCCAGAGCAGTACCTGACTGACACAGCTGATCATCTCTTCTTCGTCTTTCAGGATTCTCATCACATTTTGTTCCCTGAGCACTGCCTTGTCCATAATTCTCCCTTTCCTCCCTCTTTTCTCCACTTCCAAGCAAAAATTCTAGCTTGCTTTATCAGGTCTCAGGCTTTAAAATACAATCAATAAATCCAAGCCATCCCAGATTATCCATTTCAGTCCCTGTTATGGACAAATGTTGGTGTCCTGTGAAAACGTCTAAATTGAACCCTAATCCCAATGTGATTACTGCTTAGAGGTGGAGCTTTTGGGAGGCCACAAGAGGATGAAAGTGAAGCCTAATATTTGTCCTTAGAAGAGACTAACGAGCTCCCTTGCCCTCTTCTCCAACATGGATGGATGCAAGAAGTTAGGCACAATACTAGGGGACAATATCTGCAACCCGGGAGAGGCCTCTGACTGAATAAAGCCTATTTAAATTAGGTTGGGCAGCTACAGTGTGATCCGCTACATATAAGTCAGAAAACTAGGGGACCTGGCCTGCCTTCCATCTCCCCAAAAAAGAAAAATGAAGCTGTCTCACTCATAAGGAACTAAAGAGGTGGTTCTCCGGGGGTTAGACAGAGAGGCCCGTTAACCTTGGATTCAGGGATGTGCATTTGGGTCTGACCAATAACACACTGTCTTTTGTTTTGCTTATGAATAAACCCTGTTTGTTACTGGAGTCACTGAATGCTTTCTCTTGAGGTCAACATACTTGGTGTCCCACACAAGGATCCAGAGGCCAACCTCCAACCACTCCTCGGCTGGTAGGAAAGTCAGTATTGGGTGGCTCTCTCATTCACCCTGGAGTGCGGAGTAAGTTTTCTTGTGCATCTAAGATGCGGCAAATTTGGCATTAATCTCTTCGGATTATAACGCTTTATTCAAAAATGTACTGTTCATTTGTCAAGACAGTACCTATCATGCTCATGGCCCTCCCTTTAAGGGTGTGGGCTGTACCAGTGGAACAGGTTCAACAATTTTTGTACCACTTGCAATAGAAGTCTTACTGAAATGTCTCTTGGCATGTCCATCCCTGCCTGACCTATGAAAACCTTTTGCCAACTCCTCCCCATTTAACTCTCTCACACTACAGTGCCCTTACCCAGGAATACTCTTCCTGATTAATCCCAAAAGAACGCACTCATAGCTGTTGGAAATTACCTCCTGAACCTTTGTGATGATTTATAAGAATTTCCTTTAGGTAAAATGCTGACATCTCATGACTCACTTGCTGTTCATAACTGAAAGGTGAAAATGGTAAAGGTAGTGCTGAATTTGCATTGAGAGATCCTTTGCCCTCACTGCGGCACCCTCACCAGCCAAAATATACCTGCCCGCAAAGACCTACTGCTCAACCAAGGTCAAAACTGTCCACATTCACACTGAGAACAGATACACACACTTTCAGAATAGCTCGCAATTTTGCGACACTGTAAAAGCTAAACAGCTTCCTGACTTTGAGTTGAGATAAAATGTTAAATGGCCCTTATATTTAGGAATTGCCAAAAAAAAGAAAAGAAAATCACACTTTTGAGTGAAGCTAAGAACAGAGCGCTCAACATCCTCAGAGACCTGGGAAACTTTTCAGGGCCAAGAACGCAGAGTTGCTCAGGTCCTGGTGTTTCATGGACTACCAACAGGGTCACCCCAACAGTGATTGCAGGTCTATGGGGCTATTACTCCTGGTAGTACCTGAGGGGCCAGGTGGTGCCAACGTTCCAAGCGAAGATCCCAGAGCACACAGATGACACACCTACAACTGAGCTATCTCCCCAACTCCTCCAAATTATACTTTTACTTGCTCTCTTACCTACTAGAAAAAAACCCAGGGCACCCCGAAATCCAATATCTAGGGAATTATCTTTATGGAATTCACAAGGAATGCTGCTTTTCAAGGACCTCTGTCATGGTTCAAAGGAGCATTTTTCCAGTGGATAACTTAAAACCCTGTTCTTCAATCTATGGCTTATGGATCAGCACAAAATCCCCGCCTCCCCCCATCCCCGGCCACCAAAACCACGTAGACGTAACAGCTACATGATTTGGGTGCTACTTGGTTATGGGGCGCAGCTGGACATGGTAGACGTCAGAGTGGATAAAAATAGTAGTTTTATAACACTGAATTTAATAAGTAAGATGTTATCTATATTAGTTTTGGGTTTTGTCTTAGGTAGCAGCAGATTCACTCACAGGTACTGTGGACTAACAATTTATCCCAGATTAAAAAGAAAACAGAATTAAAGGGGCCGGAGCGATAGTCCAGCGGGTAGGGTGTTTGCCTTTGCCGAGGCCAGCCTGTGCCAGCCTGGGTTCGATCCCCGACATCCCATATGGTCCCTCGAGCACCACCAGGAGTAATTCCTGAGTGCAGAGCCAGGAGAAACCCCTGAGCATTGCCAGGTGTGACCCAAAAAGGAAAAAAAAATCTAAGTACCTGTTGGTATGACAATAGGCAGAAGCTTTGTTTTGGACTAAATGCAACCAAGTCCAACAGGGAGGCTAACATTTTCCATCGAATCACAGTACATGTACTGAACACACTGTTCACTGCTGAAGGAGCACTCGTGGTTCAAAATGGGTTTGGGAAAACTCTAAGGTCTCAGCAAGTCCCCCACTGTCACACCTGTGCAAAGTATACAATCTGGAACAGCCAGTCTCACAGTTCCTGACCACTTTAAGTTGCCTAACAGCCATGAGAGGTCTGGCAATTAAATATTTTAGTAACCCAATCTCATGAACAAGTGGTTTATTCAAGGTCTTCATGGGTATTTTCTGACTGGAAAGCAGTTTGCTTTTGTGAACGGACTACTGGACCTTCTGGGAGCAGTGACCAAAGTCCTTTTGGAGAAGATCATACCTACCTGGGGAAGACCTAGATTGAAAAAGCAAGGGATGACACATTCAATTTTGGTTATTTTTTTTAGATTTTTTTATTATACCACTATGAGATATACAATTACAAAGATGTTCATGGTTGGGTTTCAGTCATACAGTGTTCCAGCACCCATCCCTCCACCAGTGCCCATCTCCCACCACCAATGTCCACTGATTGATTCTCCCCTCTTCCCCAGTCTGCCTCTCTGGCACACACTTTGCCTCTTCTCTGTCTCTGTCTCTCTCCCTCTGTCTCTCTCTTCTGTCTCTCTTTCCCTCTGTCTCTCTGTCTTCTCTCTTCCCTCTGTCTCTCTGTCTCTGTCTGTCTCTCCCTCTTCCTGTCTCTCTGTCTCTGTCTCTCTCTGTCTCTCTCTCTACCTCTGTCTCTCTCCCTCTGTCTCTCTGCTCTCCCTCTGTCTCTTGTCTCTCTCTCTCTCTCTCTCTCCCTTCTCTTATACTTTGTGGCCTGCAATACATACATTTAGAGGTTACCAGTAAAGCGTGTCATCCCAGGTGCAAAAGGGACGACACGCTTTATAGGTAAGGCGCTCCGGGGCTGGAGCTAGCCAGAGGGAGGGTTGTGCCGGCGGCGGCCGCGGTTCGCCCCGCGGTCCGCCGGAGTTTCTGAGTGCAAAGCCAGGAGTCCGGATGAGGTGTGCCAAAAGAAAAAAAGGAAAAAAAAAAAAAAAAAAAAAAAAAAAAGGCGCCAAAGGGTCTTGCCAGTCCTGCACCATTTGCACTGTGCCTATCTTCCTAATCATCCGACTGAGTCCAAAGCACAAGCAAGACTATTAAAACCCAAGTGACCTGGACCTATGGATGTAACTCAGTAGATCACATACTGTACAAGACCCTGAGTTCCATCCCTGGTGCCACCAAGGTGGGGGCAGGGAAACTGGTCAGATTTGTAGGAAACCATGTATACTTTGATCTTTTTTTTTTTTTTTTTTTTTTTTTGGGTCACACCCAGCAATGCTCAGGAGTTTCTCCCTGGCTCTGCACTCAGGAATTACTCCTGGCGGTGCTCGGGAGACCATAGGGGCTGCCGGAGATTGAACCTGGGCCGGCATGGGCCAGTCGCGTGCAAGGCAAACACCCTACCCGCTGGACTATCGCTCCAGTCCCATACTTTGATCTTCTAAGTTTCAGATCAAATCTTTCAGAATTCATGATCTCATTTTTTGTAGTCTACCCAGGACTCAACACTCAGTCTTCGCCCCTTAGATTCCACAGTCGGCCAAAGGAGCTATAACTCAGTATTATAAATGCCTAACTGTTTAGATCAACAGTCACCATGTTCTAAGGGAATAGTGGAACAATAGCTCCACAGACCACACCAGGGAGATGAAGGTCAGATGCCACACGCCCTATGGTCAGGATATGGCATCTATCAGGAAAGACACCTTCAGATAAACTCTCTTCAAGCCCTTGAGAAAGGACTCTGGTGCACCCACCTTCAGGAAAAAGATTCTTAAGTTCATGTGACACATTGGAACAAACACTACAGTCTCACTGGCCCCTCTTTCATGCCTACGGTGAGCCTGAGCATGACGGTTTCCAGGAACCTGAGGCTGACATCTCTAGGAAGATGATCTTCCAAAGTAACTAAACCAAGCCTGTAAATTTTGTTGTTTTGGGGTTTGTTTTTGTTTTTGTTTTGCTTTTTGGGTCACACCCAGCAATACTCATAGGTTACTCCTGGTTCTTTGCTCAGGAATTACTCCTGGCAGTGCTCGGAGGACCATATGGGATGCCGGGATCGAACCTGAGTCGACTGTGCGCAATTGAACCTCGGGTCGACTGTGCAAGAAGGGAAACGCCTCTACTTGCTGTGTTATCACTCCGCCCCCAACATTTTTTTCTTATGGTTGTTTTTTGTCGTGTTTTCTTTTCTCAGTCTTTCCCTAATATGAAAGATGCTCCTGTATCCTTCTCCCAATCTACTGCAAAAAAAAAAAAAAAAGAAGACGTGGAATTTTCACAAAGTCAGGAGGAAGCCCTTGAGCACCACCGGGTGTGGCTGCAAAGAAAAAAAAAAAAATCCCACTACACTTGTCATGCCAGTAAGTCACTATGTGATCTGGTCTTGTCCAGCGCTCAGGAGTGCTTCGGTAGGGCTCTTGCTGAGCTGGTGGCTGCCTACCTCAGTGCCTTTGGTCTGTTCCCTGCATGCCTGGCTCCTCCCTTACCACACGGGTCTCAGCTAACGGAGCTCACCTTCAAGGGCCACACGCATTTAGTCCTACTCCCGCACTAACATTCCTGGTACGGCACCACACTGTGCTGTTTCTTAGCACCGCTTACTGCCACCTAAACCAACACTTGATAACTTGATTTTTTTTTATTATTTTTATCCTCCTGAATGTAAGCCCCTTAAAACTAAGAACCTGATGATCACTCTGGACAAGAACTGAGGGCTGAAGAGGTAAAGTGATATAAATGATAAATGATAACCTTTCGGTAGCTATACTGCAAACCATAATACCCCCAAAGGAGGGTGTTTGCCATGGGGGGCAGGGGGCGGGAAGGAAACTAAGGACATTGGTGGTAGGAAATGTGCACTAATGGTGAAGGGCGGGTGTTGGAACATTGTATGACTGAAGCCCAATCATGAACAACTCTGTAACTGTGTATCTCACTGCGATCCAATTAAAAACAAAAAAAATTTTTAATTAAAAAACATTAATATATGTTAGGGCTGGCGATATAGTTGGCAGGGCAACTGCCTTGCAGATGGCCCACTCAGGTTTGATGCTGGAATGGCATATGGTCTCCTGTTGACCATATGTCAATAGAGACCGACGCTTCAATAGAGAATAGCTGAAATAGCATTAAAATCTGATAAAACTTTTTTTCAAGGGGTTCAAAATCATTTCACTGCTCAAACATCTTAACGTACCACCAAGTACTAAAGGGCACAGGATTCAGAGAGATGTGAAGTAACGACGGCAAAATAAATCTGCTATTTAAGTAAAACATTAAATAACAAAATGAAAGTACAATGATTTTTAAATGCATAAACAGTGGAGAAATGAGACTGGACTACAGAGGATATGTTTTATGAATATGCGTTTTTGAACTATTTAAATTTTCCTGAGACTTCCCAAAAACCTCAGGAATTGGATGAAAGCCATAGGGGGACGGAGAAGGATCCTGAAGACAAATCAAGCCAAAAGAAGCAGGCCTGGCTGACCAAGTGGGAGAAAATAAGTAATATAAGCACGGTACAGGGTGAGGGAGAAAAAGAACTCGTCGCATAATCACAGTGAATGGCATCTCCTCGTCAATGCTCATTAACCAGAGACAAAGGTATTAAGGGCCATGGAACCCTGGCAAGCAGCACCTTCGAGACCTGAAGTAACACAGCAAAATGAAGTGTTTCTTAGTGTTTCGGCTACTTGGATGGTAAAGACAAAAAAGAACAATGCACAAATATTATCCCCTCTAGGCAGAAGGTTGCTTTTTCACAGGATACAGCTTCTCAACCCCAATTGCTTTCTGTGCGCCCACATGTATGCACACACGCAAGTACACAAGTCTGCACTTTCCACATCACAAAACCTGGTTTCTCACCCTTGAAGGAGTTACGGATTAAGAAAAGATGCAAGGCTAGAATGCACACAGACATTCTAAATTTAGAAGGACAGGCTTGAACCTTTTTCAATAGACGTATGCAAGAGAACTAACAATGTATGGGAAGTTAAACAGCGGTATGCACACACATTCATGCATGTATCTACATGTTCATGAATTACTAGCTCTGTCACTGAGAAGATCTAGAACAATGAGCCCTCTCACCCCCAACTAACAAAGAGCACATCTTCCGCTCACATTTTGGTTTCTGAGTACGGTTCTTCAATAAAAGACCCTCAGCACTTTAAGAAAAAGCTGGCTTTTACAAGAAACACCGGCCTTCTTTATAATGCAAGAATGCAAGCATGCTAAAAAACTATGGGAATATGCCAAAAATATACAAGGAACAACTGAAAAAACTCACAGTGGTCAAATCTGGGACTAATGAAATACCAAAATAACAAATTGCTTTTCGACAAATTGCTCTCCTGGATACAGGTGACTCAGATTCACTGCAGCCCTCTGCTCAGAACATGGCGCCACACCATCAAAGCAAGAACCCAAACCAAGAGTGACATCTGAATAACCATAGAGAACTTCCCTCAGTTTTTTAAAATTTGGCATTTTGCTTTAAATGTACTGTGCTTTCTGACTTCACAAAGAGCAAGCACCTAAAAATGTCAGCTGAGCCCAGATCCCACAGCTACCTCCACGTAAACTCATGCATTGGCCCAGCCTCACAGATTCACGACTAAAACTGGAGGAGATGAGAGTTAAGCTGCTAAAATTCACAGGTACACTGGTCACCCGGTGAAAAGTCTGTGGTGCCCTTTGGGGAATGCAGGGGGCCGCCCTTGAGCTGCTGAAGCCCAGCAGCCACACCCACACCCCACAGCCACAGACAGGCCAATGGCCCAACTCCACTGCTGCACAATTCATCTCTGCAGAGACAACAAACGGATGAAAATCCCTGGTACACTAGTGTTCAGGATGAGAACTCCGGGTCTTCTTGGAGTGGGGGCAGAAAGGCCACCCACCCCTTCCCAGTTTTATAGATCCTGGAGAGACAGCTTCAAATTCCACAACACTGACAGCCCAGTAGAAGCACACCAAGGTGGACAGGAAAGTCACATAAAAGCCAACTAAGTTCAATAAACAAAAACAACATCACGGAAGGCTCAAGTAGTAGCAAACAACTTAGTAAACCCTCAGACAAGGATCTGATGAGCCTATGGTAAGATATAACAATTTTTACAAATTTTCTTTTACTTAAGGTTTTGTTTTTTTAAAAAACTGGGCCAGAGCGATAACACAGCAGGTAGGATGTTTGCTTTGCACGTGGTTGACCCAGGTTCGATCCCTGGCATCCCATATGGTCCACTGAGCACCGCCAGGAGTAACCCCGAGCATCACCGGGTGTGACGTAAAAAGCAATAAATAAAGAAATAAATGAAGAAATAAATGAATGAATAAATAGATAAATAAATAAATGAATGAGTGAATGAATAAATAAATAAATGGGTGAGTGAATGAATAAATAAGTGAATGAACGAGTGAATGAACGAGTGAATGAATGAATGAATGAATGAATGAATGAATGAATGAATGAATGAATGAATGAATGAATGAATGCATTAGCTATTTAGCTGCAGCAAGCAATATAATACAAATTACTTTGCGTATGAGGCAGGCGTTGGGGGGAGGCAGGCGTTGGTTAAGAAAACGGGAGGAAAGGTGACAGGTGGTGGGACTGGTGTTGGAATCCTGACTCTGGGTGTGACCCAAAAAGGGGAAAAAAAATAATGAATAAGAGTTCATCTATCCCCAGAATAAAATTGTGGTATTTTTCTAATTGACAGTAATACAATTTTATAAACAGAAAGGGAAAAGTTCTTCCTCAACTTAAAGTCCAACTAATAAAAGTAGAAAGATAAGATTACGGAAGAAAAATACCCATCTTGAAAACACCACGTTAATTATGATGGTTGCAAGGAAGTATTCTCAATGGGGGACTGAAATTGCTGACTGGAAAGTCTAACTGGAATAAAATACTCATGTAGATTTAAAATATCTCCCTACATGATATTTAAGAAATACAGTAAGAGCTGGAGAACAGGCCAGGCACAGCACTGGCCTCCTCAGCACTTAGAGTCAAGACCCCAAGGCACTGCTTGGTGTGGTACAAATGCCAACAAAGGAAAAAGAAAACAGTAACTTTACTAAGAATTACACTGGCAGACACCAAAGTTAACAGCACCAGAAAAGCAAAATGTTCGCATGTTCTTCCCAACATGGCACATTGGTTTTTAACAAAAAAAAAAAAAAAAATAGTAAGCTCAATGTAATCATAAAGCAGCATCAAACACACACAAGCTGGGACATTCCACTATACCAAACCAGCCCACAGTACAAGAACCGTAAAAACATCCTAAACTCCATCCTGGATCCTCAACACACAAAAATAATACCAACAGACCACTGACAAAATGTTGTCTCTAGATTCAATTAATATATTGCTTTCAGTACTTATTTCCTGATTTTGAACACTGTACTGTAATTAAACACTAACACTTGGAAACTTGTAGTACTTTTGGGATGGCTTTGTAAGTTAAAAGAGGCTCAAATTAAGAAGCAACGAGTATCGTCATATGGAGTCAGGGGCCAGCCCCTTCCCCCTCCATTTTGTTGAGCCTGGTGGCCCCGCCCAGGAGCTGCCCTGGGGTGACCAGCCATGGCATGCAGTCTCAAACGAGGCTGGGGAAGCTGGAACTCGGCTCTCCCTAGGCTCAGCTGACCATGGGGCTCCCAGGAGGACAGATGGGTTTTGGGAGTGGGCCCATCACCTCTGGGGGTCCCGGAAGCAGCCGGATGAGACTTGCCCACCACACTAGCCACCACCTTCGCTGTCCGGACCCTGGGATACTATCAAAGTAGTGGAAACAGTTATGTCCTTTAATGCACTGCATTCTACAATGTGCAGGAAAGTTTGGCGGGGGGGAGAGAGAGAGAGGAGAGAAAAGACATACAGAACCCGCCAAGTAGTTGAAGTGTGGAAGGGGAGGGAGACGGGGACATTGGTGATGGGAGATGGGTTCGGGTGGAGGAATGGGTGTTGGAACACTGTAGAACCAAAACTCTACATAAGCATCTTGCAATTGTATGTCTAAAAGTGGTGTAATAAAATTTGGGACAAGGAAAAAAAAACAGAAAAAAAAATAAAACTCACCATTGAATATACACAAAGAGACTTAAGTGATAAACTCTAAATATCTGCAGGGCTAGCCACAATGTGTAAAAGAAGAGGGAGAGAGATGCAGAGACAGAGAGAGACAGAGAGAGAAAGAGAGGAAACGGGGCTACCTGCTATTGAGGCAGCCTGGGGGTGGGTGGGAGGGGTGGGGTACATTGGTGGTGGAAATGGGGCACTGGTGGAGGGATGGGTGCTGGAATACTGTACTACCAAGAACCAATTATGAACACCTTTGTAATTGTATGTCTCACGGTGGTATAATAAAAAAATTTTAAAAAATAAAAAAAAGAAGCAACGAGTAAATGGGAGGCGTGGGGGGTGGGGACAACTGAATTCCAAACTCAAAACCATGCTCCACTTCACACTAGGCCAACACAGGCATTATCTCAGGTATCGGGAACACCTTCTACTTACTCCAAGGCCTTATTAATATTATTATCATCATTTTCTTTCTCATAATGCATAGAGAAATAAAATTCCCCAGGGCAGAGTGATAGTACAGCATTTGTCTTGCATGTAGCTGACCCCGGTTCGATCCCCAGCATCCCATATGGTCCCCTGAGCACCGCCAGGAGTAATTCCTCAGTGCAGAGTCAGGAGGAATCCTTGAGCGTTGCCGGATGTAATCCAAAAGGAAAAAAAAAAAAGATTTATTATGACTGTCAAAAACTTCAAGAGCAGAGAATGCAACTCAGCAGTGCAATACATCCTCCATATATGTAAGGTGCAATCTGGATACAATTTTTAAAAAATTAGGGGCCGGCGACAGCCCAGCGGGTAGGGTGTTTGCCTTGCACGAGGCCGGCCCATGTCAGCCCGGGTTCGATCCCAGCATCCCATATGGTCCCCCGAGCACCGCCAGGAGTAATTCCTGAGTGCAGAGCCAGGAGTAACCCGAGTGTCACTGGGTGTGACCCAAAAAAGCAAAAAAATAAATAAATAAATAAATAAATAAATAAATAAATAAATAAATAAAGATAAAATTAAAAAAATAAAACAATTTTTTTAAAATATACAACAATTAGAGCTCTAGCTTATCTTATCCAAAATTAAAGAATAAGAAATGAGATAAAAGTTATTAAATTAAAAACAGAAAATCCAGATAGGGTTAATAAGATTAGCAAGAAAAGAAATTAAAAAAAAAAATGATAATATGTCAAGGAAATAGTATCAAAGAAAATTCCCCAGAGCTCAAGAGAAACAGGAGTATGCAAACTGAAAGATCTACCAGAACTGACCAGACAAATGAAAAAAAGGAACCAGAGCTAGACACATCCATCACTGTGAAATTGCAGATAACAGGATAATAAGAGACTAAAAGCTTTCAAAAGAGGAAAAAAAAGCATAAAATAGGTCACCCACAAAAGAATAAGAATCAGAATTCCCTCAGCAACACTAGATGATAAAATACATACATACAATAGAACTTTAACAGCTTTACCAAAAAAAATGTTCAAACTGGAACTAAATTAATGGATGAAGGCACAGTACAGTTTTAGACATATAAACTGCTTAGAGAAAAAGATATATATATATATATATATATATATATATTATATATATATATTCATGAGTGTGTTAGTATATTACCTTATTTCAAATAAAGAGATCTATTATAAATGCATATATAGTCTTTCATTCTTCAAGAAATATGAGGATCTAGTCCCCAAAAAAAAACAAGAATAATAAAAAGAAGACAAGTATATTTAGAAAAGAGTAGTCCAAGTCAAAAAGCAATGAAAAGAAGTCCTAAATTAACAGCTATGCAGAAAATCCAAAGCATTTGACAAGGTAGTAGGAAGATAGAGGGATCTAGGGAAAAAAAGGGAATTCCACACAAAATATTTAGTTACTGAGTTTGGAGGTCAAAGGAAGAATATGATAATGTTTCATTCACTGTCTCACTGTCTTCCTGTTGTTCACTGATTTGCTGGAGTGGGGCACCAGTAACATCTCCATAGTCCTGTCCCAAGCAAGTATAGCCCAAGGGCATCTGCTTGCTCCAGAACAGGAAGAGGCTCAAACCATGTTTCAGGTCATGGAATTGAGGTCCATAATTGTTACTGGTTTTTGGCATATCAAATAAAACATGGGTAGCTTGCCAGGCTCTGCCGTGTAGGTGGTATACTCTCAGAAGGCTCTTACCTCGAGCATTTACTGATGAAACTTAAAGGGGAAAGATCAGGTTTGCTCTTGGGGGGAGCTCTGAGGAACTATGGGGTCTGGATGTTGAGAATGACTGATCTCATGATGTGTGGGTTGCTCTGGCTTCTTGCTAGGCTTACTGGGATGACAGGTATCAGTTAGAACCTGCCTAGAACTGTATACAGTGTATAAATGTGAAAGATCCTGGGAAGGACCTGATCCTAAAATCAGTACTATCTAAGAACGTTGCGTGGCCGCGAGTGCGGCTACGCACCAATGGAGCTGTGGGTCTGGCATGGGTCTCTCTTCCGGGGTAGCTGGCATGGAGGAGGAAAGGGCAGAGGAGCCCAAATCCCCACTCCAAGTCCGGCCAGTGTGGCCCCTCCCCCATACATGTGAGCGAACCCTTGGAGCAATGTTGGACTCGGCCAGGGGCTACCCCGAAAGAGAGACCCACAGCTCCGTCGGCAACTCAGAAGAGAATCCACGCCAGACCCACAGCTGCGCCGCTTGGCCACATGTGGAAGCAACCCATGGAGCTGACCTCCCTGTAAGGGATTCGGCCAGCCCCTGGTCAAGTCCAACTTCATGAAGATAAATAAGATTAAACACAACAACAACAAAAAAAAAATGATTAAGGGGACCCTTGAGGTGCTGCAGGTATGGCTGTAGTGCCCGGCTGTGTGGGCAGATGGCAGACAGGAGACAGGCTTGTCTACACTCAAGCTCTCCGTGGGCCCTGGATGGTTGATGGTCTGACATAGAAAAAGACTGGGTCCCCTGGGATGAACCCTGAGCCACGGCAGAGCCTGGCAAGCTACCTGTGGTGTATTTGCTATGCCAAAAACAGTAACAATAATGGACCTCATTCCCAACACATGGAGACATTACTGGCACCCACTCGAGCAAATCGATGAACAACGGGAAGACAAGTGACAAGTGAAGGGGCCAGAGTGATACAGTCAGAGGTAGGGCACTTGCTGACCCAGGTTCAATCCCTGGCACCCAATGTGGTCCCCACCAGGAGTGACTGAGCACAGAGCCAGGACAAAGCACTGAGTACTGGCCCTAAAAAACAAAACAAACAATAAACGGTAAAGAGGTTTTTAATGCCTAAGTCTTTTCTTGCTGTTTCATTTTGTTGTTTTTAATTCCATGGGTAGTTTTACAAAATTCAGGGGAGTGTAATTCTAAAATTCATATATGAAAGTCAACTGAAATGGGCACACATTTGAACAACTGGTATTCAAGAAAGGGTCACCCAAACATCCCCCTTTGACTATCTAAGGATTGTGACGCTGGAAAGACAGAAATCATTTTTGGGGAGGGTCACACTTGGCGATGCTCAGGGGTTACTCCTGGCTCTGCACTCAGGAATTACTCCCAGTGGTGCTCAGGGGACCATATGGGATGCCAGGAATCGAACCCAGTTTGGTCGTATGCAAGACAAATGCCCTACCCACTGTACCATCACAACAATTTTTTTCTTTTTTTTTTAAGTATTTTATTATACCACCGTGAGATATACAAATAAAAAGATATACAATTAAAAAGTTCATATTTGGGTTTTGGTCATACAGTGTTCCAGCACCCATCCCTCCACCAGTGCCCATCTCCCACCACCAACGTCCCCGGTTCCCTCCCCCTTCCCCAGCCCGCCTCCATGGCAGGTTCTTTATTTCTTTCCCTTTCTCTCTCTTTCTCTTTTCCTTCCCTTCCAGACTATGGATTACAGAACATACATTAAAAGGTTGTCATGTGTATCCTTTTGCCTCTATTTAATGCTCAGTTCTAGGTTGGCATTAGTACCCTCGACAATTGTTAGCACCCTGTTCCATTTTCTGTCTTACCTAACCTCTGACTCCCACACGTTTGTGATAATTTCCACCTTTGACAAGACCTCCTGATATATGTTTCACTTGACCTTGGATATTGGTATCATAATATGTACATATATATTTATACCATGCAAATAAATGCAGTCATTCTGTATCTGTCTCTCTCCTTCTGGCTAATTTCGCTCAACATAATCTTCTCCATGTCCATCCATTTATAGGCAAATTTTATAACTTCATTTTTCCTAACAGCTGCATAGTATTCCTTTGTGTAGATGTACCAAAGCTTCTTTATCCAGTCATCGATTTTTGGGCACTCTGGTTGCTTCCAGATTCTGGCTATTGTGAATAATGCTGCTATTAACATAAAAGTAGGGATGGTGTTTCTGCTGCGTATTTTTGGTTTCCCAGAGTAGATTCCCAGGAGTGGTATGGCTGGGTCAAATGGGAGTTCAATTTCTAGTCTTTGATCACAACAATTTTTAATTAAGTTTTTTTTTCCCTCCCATAATAAATCAATCTGGAAAAAAACTTAATTAAATCACAGGATAAACAAAATGTGATGGACCTGAGACCAGAGAGACAGTACAAGGAGTAAGGCACAAGTCCGGCTTGCACCTAAGCCCTGCGTTTACCTGTTCCACACAGTCTCCCAAGCATGCTGGGTACAGCCCTACAAGACCCTCTGAGCTGCGCCATCAATCCCCCAGCACCACATTCTTGGTCCCTCACACAAAACCACCACAGCCTGGCTGGCTGGAAATCACTAGACGGAGACCCTGGGCCTCCCGAGCCCCACATGGAACACACATCACCAACAACACCGTGCGTAGGACGCCCTAGGAGGAAAAGTGGCACAACTTTCTCAGTGTCAAAGTAAAACTATGCCCACAGCAACATGGAACACAGTGAATGGAGAAGAAAAGCTAAGGAATGGATAAGGTGAAACGTGAAAATACACTTGTCTTCACTTTAAAACCTTTGTTCTACAGGGGGCCCGAGTGACAGTACAGTGGGTAGGGCATTTGCCTTGCAGAAGGCCAACCTGGGTTTGATCCCCAGCCTCCCATAATGGTCCCCAGAACACACCAGGAGTGATTCCTGGGCACAGGGCCAGGAGTAACCACTGAGCATTGCAGATATGGCCCAAAAAACATTTTTAAAGAATAAAAAATAAAGAAAAACTTTTGTTCTACGGCATTATTTTGAGCAAAACCATGACTGAATGTTTTAAGAATCAAGCTGTTACCAGAAGCAAATGTTACAAAAGAAATCCAGGGAATAAGAGCTAGAATAAGAGAGAGAGAGAGAGAGAGAGAGAGAGAGAGAGAGAGAGAGAGAGAGAGAGAGAGAGAGGTTAAAAAAGAGCTAGAAATATCCATGCAATTACAAGTGACGCTAAATCATTCCAATAGCATATCAGAATAGAAACCAGCATGCTGGGAGTAGCTGGGACATGAAAAGGAAATGAAGATGTTGTGAGGACAATTCCATACTCAACACCAAAGACAGGGAAAAAAGAAAGGAATAGCTGCTAAAAAGAGAGATTAAAAGTAAACAAAGGGAAGGGTGCTGTGGCTATTTTTATTTACATTGAAAAGCCTTGAGCATGTTTTTAATTTCACCTTACGGAGGAGCGAGAGCAGAGGGTTGTACAGAAAGAGTTTCTATTCTTCTGAAAAAGAAGGAACATAGTAGGTGTGAACACAGTGGGAGACAGAGAGCTGGGGAGCCCCAGCTAACCGCAGAATCACAGAGTTCCTGTTCCCTACTGTAGAATATTCCAACACTCTTTGCAGAAAGTCCCATGGCGAGTTCATTCAGAAAACAAACAGGCAGAATTCTAAAGGCAGAAAAATTAGGTGAGATTAAAGCGACTGATACTGCCCCACCAATCTGAATGATCAACATCAAAAATCCGAGAGCCAAAATCAGTACTAAAAATTGAGGGTCACATCACATTAGCAGCATTATGAATTAAGGCCATGTCGTTCAGCATTAATAATTTTAAAAACCCATATTCTAGCTCTCTTTCAAATTAATCTAATTAGCATGATCGGTTTCTCACTTGGCTACTAAATATTATAAATAGAAATCTATGTTTGTAACATGCTGGAATTGTACTTTGAGCAACTAGATCTTTTTCAAATGGGTATGTAAATTAGCTAACTTTATTTTAAGCCATGGATGCCTTCGCAGAATTTATCCACGCTTTTTGTTCTCCTTCTTTCTATTAATAACCGTCATCCTACAGCGGTTCCTCCTTCAGACATTGATGCTTCTGCAAGCGTGGCATCACTCCACGCCATTCCTGCTCTAAGTAACCAACGACCTGCACACACTTAACTAAAATGAAGACATGATTTCCATGCAAGGTTTTCTTTTAAATTAAGATATGACTAGGTCAGAGGTTTCTACACAGCTTTGGTGCGACACACCCCATTTCAAGAAAAAAAAAAATTAAGAATCACTCGGTTTTCCTTATGACAACATACTTCTTTAAGCAAACAGAATGTACACTGCCACCCCAAGTGCACCTAAGACCATTCCCACCCCTGGATCATTCTAGCAGCCCCCCACCCCGAAGTGGTATTGCCCACTTTGGGAAATAATGAAATAGAGAATCTGGGGACGGTTCTCACTGCAAGCATGAGACCTGAGCTCAATCACTGGTGCTGCCCTAGTCACTAGGAAGGTTCCTCACAGCCTTGCTATCTGGTGGTTATGACTCACCACAGTCATGTATTTGCTGGTCCACAGTGCAGCCCCACCAAGGATGTGTGTGTGTGTGTCTGTGAGAGAGAGAGAGAGAGAGAGAGAGAGAGAGAGAGAGAGAGAGAGAGAGACCCAGTCATCACTCTAACAACAATGGGAAGGGGGAAGAGGAGAGGAAAAAAAGATCTAACGAATGCCATGATTTTGAGACTACAAAAATAGGTAAGTTCATTTAAAATGAAACAATCAGTTCTGGGCATTCTAAAACCACCTGACCAATCTAAAAGCCCCAGAAACAGAACTAAACCTGTGGTGACCATAAACAGACATGGGTCACTGCTGTGCGCCCCCCGGCCTGGGAGCGGCAGTAAGTTAAGGAAGAGAAGGAGGTGAGTTTACAGAGGATTTAGTGAACAGTCACCACTGTGTGTCCTGGATTAGGGGAACATGATACAGTTAGACTCCAGTGTCACACCGCTCAAGCCAGACCCAGGCTGCAAACAATACCCTAGGCAACCTGAAACTTTCGTGATTTCAACAGCATTACCTGACTCAATCAGTGATTTATAACTTCGCCAGAGTATGTTTTTAGTTTACAAATAGGACACCAGGCCGGAGCGATAGTCCAGTGGGTAAAGCGTTTGCCTTGCACGCTACCCACCCAGGTTCATTCCCCCGGCATCCCATATGGTCCCCTGAGCACCGCCAGGAGTAATTCCTGAGTGCAGAGCCAGGAGTAACCCCTGATCATTGCCAGGTATGACCCAAAAAGCCAAAAAAAAAAAAAAAAAAGGGACACCCGACCCCCTTTAATCTCAAACATAGCTAGAATAATGAACTTGAGGCACGGGTACCCCAGTATTTAAAACAACACAGAGGAGGCTGGAGGTTCAGTGCAGCAGGTAGGGCACTTGCTTGCACTAGCCAACTGGTGCCTCATGTCTGGTACCAGACATACATGGGCCCCGATTTCCACCAGGACTGATCCCTGAGCACAGAGCCAGGAGTACACCCAGTGCAATGCTGAGGACGGCCCCAAAACAAAACAAAAACACAGGCAGGTTTCTGTATGGAAAGACAACTTAACTCCTGTCATCTCATCAACCACCCTGTCGTTTCAGTCGACACTAACAGCATCTGCCTTTCCCTGATCCTCGCTAGGCCTCATGCAAGCTCTCCCCTCTGTCAGAGTTGCTGCTTTTAACCACTCCCATCGGTGCAGCCCTTCCGTGTATTCCCTGACGTCTTTGAGCTAAACTCTGTGGACTTGTCTTCTATTGATTCACCTACCTACTGGCTATGTTCAGGCTCTATTTTTTTATATTCTGATCTACTTTTTGTTTTGGGGCTTTTTGAGATGTTTTTGGTTCTTTAGGGGGGTTGTTTGGGGAACATCCGGCAATGCTCAGGGGTTATTCCTGGCTCTGTACTCAAGAAATACTTCTGGCAGTGGATTACTCCTGGCTCTATACTCAGGAAATATTCCTGGAGGTGCTCAGGGGACCAGATGGGAAGCCAGGTCAGCCGCGTGCGTCACAAAGGCCCTAAGCACGGCACTATACCTCCAGCCTCTGGTCTGCTTTGGGTCCCACGCTCTGATTTTCATCCTGACCATTTTCAATTTTCTTAGATCTACTCCTAAGATTAGCTTTCTTCTTCACTCTTCTAATGAAATGGCTCTGTACTTTTTGAGCATTAACTGTTTTGCCTTCTTTTCTGTGAAAGAAACATCTTCAAAAGTCACCAGTAACAATGATTTCATTCAAACCTTTGCTTTCTTATAGAAAAGGGCAGTAAAACTGAGGAACATTTCTCAATATGCAGAATTCTTTAGCAAGGAGAATTATAGTAAGTTTACCTTCATAAGGGACAGTTTTTAAGTGGAAGGGAACTTGAGTAAAGATAGGGTAAAGAAGCAAGCACGTGTTGATGAAGGTAGAACCAAGTGGAAAATGTAAAGTTTGGGTGTAATATATGATATATATATTCATTCTGTTCTATTGTATATACGCATTGTGATACGCATTGTGATACTGGGGGAGCTGAAATTAGATATAATGAGAACCTTACCTAAAAAGGTCAGAGCGCGTACACACACACAGAAAAATAAGAGAAACCAAATAAAATGCTGATTCTATTTACACAAATGCAAAAAAAAAGAAAAACCTAAATAAAATGCTACTTAAGTTTCCTATCTAGTTTAAGTTATTTTCCAATGACCTTGCTGAAACTGAATTCTCTTTGCACATAAGCAGAAACATCCATCACTGTCTACAGACCCTGCACAGGATACAGGGCTGGGAGACGTAGGAGCCCTGGGTATTATCCATGCGTATATATTAAAATATTCTCCCACAAAAGTAGCTACTTTGTTCTTTAAAGTGTAATCATGTACATTTGTGGCACAAAATAAGGTCTACTCCCAAGGATTTATTAGGGACATTATACGGCTTACAGTCAAAGCTTTTAACCCAGTCTGTATTTTTCAAAGTGATTAAACTGAACATTCCATAGGAATCCACGAGGAAGAAAGCTGGCACTGAGCTGTGGGCCTGAGGTGGGCCACCCTATCAGCACCAACGCCATGGGCAAACAGGCCATCAGTACACAGCAGGACTGAGTAGTATCCATCCGTCGTGGTAGGAAGCAGTGGACAATGGGAATGTGCAGCCAGGAGGAAGGGGGAAACTGGACACAAACCAGAAGGCGACATGTGACTTCAGAACCAATGATGACCTACGCCAGGATCTGGGAAAGTGAACTCAAGTCTGTACCTGCGGGCACAATAAACGCAAACAAAAGAACTCCGAGGCAACAATATATTGTGACTTTCCCTAAATCCCAGAGTAAACAACATGCCATCCAAATACTTCTGATGTACAATCACCAAGTTACACAATTTTCACTCTTTAAGATCAAAACTAGGTTAAATAAAAACTTAAGGTGGAAGAGTTAAAGTGACCCAAGAGAAGAAAATCCTTCAGTAATTTATCTTTCTTTTCTAGTTGTTGGATTTTTTTTCTGTTTTTCCCTTTTTCTTTTGATTTTTGAGCCATGTCCAGCAGTACTCGGGGCTTACTCTTGGCTCTGTGCTCGGGATCACTCCTAACAGTGCTCAGGGGACCCTATGTGGGGTCAGAGTTGGAAGGCAAGTCAACCATGTACAAGGTAACTGCTTTAACCCCTGTACTATATCTCTGGCCCCTATAATTTCTCTTCCTACCAGTCTAATTAATGCAAATATTCTTGCAAAAGAAAATAAAAGTAGGCACTTAATGTTCTGACCTAGAAAGCATCCTTCCTTTTCAAGAGGATTTGGCCTCGACTGCTCTAGAATTCCCCAAAAAAAAAAACTTTAGTAATTTTATACAGAAAACAATCTAGAAAAAAAAGACCATTCTCTTTCTGATAAAATTTGATTCTCTATTTGTACTTGCTAATAATGCCATTTACAACTTCCCTTTCTACCAATTTTTCTATAGATCTTTAAATCTTAGAAATAAATCTTCAAATCTTAGAAATAAGCATCAGTTTAATTGGCCATCTAAAATAAATCAGAGATCGGTACTAGAAAATGAAGGACAAATCATTTCACTCTCATTGAGGAAAGATACTTGTAGTTTCCCTCAGAGTACAAGATTTTTTTTTTTTTTTTGCTTTTGTGTCACACCCAGCAATGCTTAGGGTTTACTCCTTGCTCTGCACTCAGGAATTAATCCTGGTAGTGCCTCAGGGTGCCATATGGAATGCCAGGGATTGAACAGGGGTTGGCCACATGCAAGGCAAACACCCCACCAGCTGTGCTAACAACGGTCCAGCCCCAGAGTAACAAGATATTTAGAGGTCAAAATGAGAACGCCTAAGACCCACAGGTAAAGAGTATCTCCCACTGATGTGTACAATATTAGAAAGAAAGGAATAGTTATAACAATTTCATAATAATTTTAATACTGAACCAATGTTGACATTGGCACATTGTGTTTCAAGAATCTGTTCTTACTGTATGACCGAAACCCAAATATGAACATCTTATGAACATCTTTGTAATTGTGTATCTCACGGTGGTATAATAAAATATTTTTAAGAAAATAAAAAAATAAAAAGCAATTGCCCCATCTAATAATATCTATATACTAGATATTTTCTCTAATGTATATTAACATTAATGCAAAGCTACTTAAATAAAATTATCTTCTGCAAAAAAAAAAAAAAAATCTGTTCTTAGGCACAACACTATAAAATACCCCCACAAGAAAGGGATTTGCATTCATTGTGGGTGGGAATGTCGACTGGTCTGGCCATTTTGGAAAACAATATGGATGTTCCTCCAAAAACTTGATATTGAGCTCCCATTTAACCTGGCAATACCACTCCTGGGAATATACCCTGGAGACCCAATAACACTCAGCAGAAACACCATCTGCACTTCTGTATTCATTACAGCTCTATTCACAATAGCCAGAATCTGGAAACAACCTAAGTGCCAGAGAACAAATGACTGGATAAAGAAATTATGGTACATCTACCCAATGGAATACTATGCAGCTGTCAGGAAAAGCGAAGTCATGAAATTTGCCACAAATGGATGGACATGGAGATTAGCATGCTTAGTGAAATCAGTCATAAGGAAAAGGACAGATATAGAATGACTGCATTCATTTGTGGGATGTAAATATACACCAGTGTTCTACTATTGTTGGAATAGTATATATTTAACGCCAGAGTAGAACTGAGCATTGAATGTAGGCAAAGGGATGTACATGATAACACCTAAATGTATATATGGCAAGCCACAATGCGTAAGAGATGGGAGAAGGAGGAGGAGGAGGAAGAAGGAGGAAGAGGAAGGAGATAGGAGGAAGGAGGAAGGAGAGGAGGAGGAAGAAGGAAGGAGTAGTAGGAGGAGGAAGAGAAAGAGGAAGAGGAGGAAGGAAGGAGGAGGAGGAGGAAGAGAAAGAGGGAGGAGGAGAAGAGGAATAGGAAGCGGAGGAGGAGCACAGGCTGGGAATGGGGGAAGGAATCTGGGGGCATTGATGGTGGGAAAGCGTGCACTGGTGGAGGGATGGAAGCTGGAACACTGTATGACCAAAACCCAATCATGAACATCGTGGTAATTGTATATCTCCTGGTGGTATAATAAATTGAAAAAAAAATTAAATAAAATAAAATACCCTGTGGTCTAAGTGAAAGAGGTAGGCTGTCTATTCAATCAAAAATGGTACTTTATATAACAGTAGGAACATCAGGTTTTCAGTCAAACAAATACGTAGCTGTTCACTAAGCCATCCAGCACAGTCAGACAACTGAAATGCCTTGAAATTTTATCTTCTTACCTGATAATGCGCCTGGGCCTGCTGTGCAGAATTCAAGGTGACATTGCAGAGTTTACAGTATAAGGGCTTACATAGCTCCTCCAGGGCAGAGTCTTGCTCCCCACCCTTAGGTAATTCTTCTTCCCCAGCCAGAGGCAAAGAAGCCTCCGGCCCAAAAGGCTTCTGAGGTGGAAGCTGCAAAGTTCCTGTAGTCCTGGTGGCTACTGACATAGGAGGAGAGGACGCAGAGCTGCTTAGGTGGAGGAAGCGCCGACTGTTGCAAGAGGATCATTGGGTAGGAAAGTCTTGGGCATAATCCAAAGGGCCAGGAAAAGTTGAGTCTTCAAATCTGAATCAGCAACAACAACAAAACGGTATTTAAAATGTGATATACAGCAAGATGACAGGCGAACGAGCGCCTCTGGCCCCTTCACCAAAGACATCTTTGGGTCCTCATTCTTTTGGCCTCATCGAACGATCTCCCCCAGTCTCTTAATCCACACTGTCAGGACGCCCTTGCGCTGAGAGCCACTTCATAGATCTGGCTAGATTCTGCTTGGCACTGCTCCCAGCGGCCCTGCTAGCCCATGAACATCATTAGTATTGCATCCATGCTAATTAAATCTGAAAGTCGCATGGCTCCAATGGACATCAAAGGTCACCTTAGCCGGACCCCTTCCCTTAGACACTTAGAAACTATTAATGTATTAATGTACACTTAGATACTATTAATGATAACTCCATACAGACATAAAACCAGTGTTTTGAAGCCCTTGCTACTCTCTCCTTCCCATTCTGGCTTGCCTTTCCTTTCTATTCAAAACATATTAAAAAAGAATGAAATAGGATGTCGTTTTGCAGATTCCTTAAAGGACCACTAGAATAAGCTAAAATATTAAAGACCGTTAGAAATAACTAGTACATTAAGATAAAAGCCATAAATGGGGCCAAACAATAATAAAGGAAGTAAAGCACCTGCCTTTCAAGAAGCCAACCCCAGTTCTATCCCTGGCACCACAATTACCCAAGTCCAGAAGCAGGGAATAGTCGCTGAGCACTGTAGGGTGCATCCCAAGCCACTCCCTAAAAGTAAAGTTATATCTGACCCCCTCAAAAAAGTAAAATCTTCCAAGACTTGCATGCAAGAATTCTCATGATAGAAAATGGTAGCCATAGAGCTCTGCTTCAAATATACTCATTCTGTTCTTTCTGCTTTTGGTTTTAAATTAGACCTTACTTAAAAGCCAGGAAACAACTCATTTCATTTGATTAACGGAAGATCCAGAGGGCTGGAGTAACACTACAGTGAGTAAGGCCCTGTGTACATCTAACCTAGGCTCCATCCCAGCTTTGGGGTTCCACCAACCCCCACGGGGAGTGATCGCTGAGCACAGACCCAAGAGTAAGCACCGAGCACAGCAGAGTATGCCCCCCAACCAATACTTAATTTAAACAGGATGATTCAGCAAGACATGGCCTACAGTTCCATGTGGGCCAGAAATTAGTGCCAAAAAAGCAACTCAACCTAGGAACCATGCTTGCCTCCACCACTCACCCAGGCCTCTGGTCCACCCTTGGCTTCTTTGCTCCTTCCCTGCTCCCTGCGGACCCTTCAGTTCAGTACATCATAGTGCTTTACAGTCATGAATCCTCTAAAAAATATCAGAATATCTTTCTCTCCCTCAAGGTAAATTAAACAAAATAAGGTTTCAATTAATGTTCAATGGGACAAGAGATCACTACCATAAGCCACAACATAATTCCAATAACTCAATCCCGTTTCTATTACTTTTCCCCTTAACATCAGATAGCCAAGCACAGGAGAGATAGTACAGCTGGTAGGGTTCTTGCCTTGCATTGCAGCTGACCTAAGTTTGATCCCGACCACCCATACGGGTCCTCGAGGTTACACCGGGAAATGACCCCCATGTACAAAGCCAGGAGTAGGCCCTGAACACAGCTGGTGAGACCCATAGCTCCCCAGCAAAATTAGAAACGAACAAAAGAGAATTATAGCTAAGTATCTCTATTCTGCTTTCTTCAGGACAAACACAGTAAGTTCCTGCCCCTCTTCAATCTATATCACCAGTTCTCTGATACCCGCCCGATGGCACACTTTGAGATACCAAAGTATCTCAAAATAAACCATTGTACACATTTGGAATTTCCAAGGCCCAAATTAATCCAATTCAAATCCTGCTTCAAAACCTACTAATCACACCTCTCTAGCAATACTAATAAAACTTTTTAGGACAAGAACAGACGACCTCATAAAGAAACTATGGCACATCTACACAATGGAATACCATGCTACTGTTAAGGGGGAAAAATCATGAAATTTGCCTATAAGTGAATAGATATGGAGAGTTATGAGGCTGCGTGAAATTAGTCAGAAGGAAAAGGACAGATTTAGAATGACTGCATTCATTTGCAGGATATAAAAATAAAATAAAATAGTCTGAGGCCAAGGCCAGGAAAAACTGGGACCAGGACTTGTCCACGGTTGGAATTTACTACAAGTGTGTGGCTTTCAGAGGTTAGGTATGATAGAAGCGGGACCACTGTGCTAGTAATTGTTGGAAATGGTAACGCCAGACTAGAATTGAGCATCAAACATAGGCAACAGGGATATACATGATAACCCCCAAATGTGCAGAGGGAGAGAGAGAGGGTTGGGAGAGAGAGAGAGAGAGAGAGAGAGAGAGAGAGAGAGAGAGAGAGAGAGAGAGAGAAAGAGAGAGAGAGAAAGAGAGAGAGAGAAAGAGAGAGAGAGAGAGGAAAGCGCCTGCCATGGAGGCAGTCTGGGGAAGAGGGAAGGAATCAGGAGACACTGGCCCTGGAAACGGGTGCACTGGTGGAGGGACGGGTGCTAGAACACTGTATGACTGAAAGCCAATCATGAACAGCTTTGTAATTATATATCTCATGGTGATATAATAAAAAAAATTTTTTTTTTAAAAATCCTTCTCGGCCCCCCTCCATTTTGTCGAGTCTGGTGGACCCGCCCAGGAGCCGCCCGGGAACCAGTATGCAGAGCTGCGCAAGCGGCTGGGGAGACTGGAGCCCGGCTCGCGCCGAGCCCAGCTGGACGATGGGATCCCGAGGAGGGCAGATGGGTTTTGGGTGTTGGCCCATCGCCTCTGGGGGGTCCCAGAAGCAGCCGGATGAAACTCGCCCATCACACTAGCCACCATCTTCGCTGTCCGGACGCTGAGAAACTGACCCACGACCAGATCAACAGAGCAAGACCAGTTCGAGCCCAGGTAGGCGGCTCCCAGAAGCGGGAATCACTGGGAATTCGCCAGATGGAGTCAGGGTTAAGCCACTCCCCCCCTCCATTTTGTCGAGTCTGGTGGACCCGCCCAGGAGCCGCCCGGGGAACCAGTATGCAGAGCTGCGCAAGCAGCTGGGGAGACTGGAGCCGGCTCGCGCCGAGCCCAGCTGACGATGGGATCCCGAGGAGGGCAGATGGGCTTTGGGTGTTGGCCCATCGCCTCTGGGGGGTCCCGGAAGCAGCCGGATGAAACTTCGCCCATCACACTAGCCACCATCTTCGCTGTCTAGACGCTGAGAAAATGCCTCACGACCAGATCAACAGAGCAAGACCAGTTCGAGGCCCAGATCGCGCGGCTGCATGCGGCCGCGGTCCACTAAAATAGTGAAACAGTAATGTCTTTTAATGCACTGTATTCCACGAAGAGCAGGAAAGTTTATCGGGAAGGAGATATAAAGACGAAAGAAATGACATACAGAATCTGCCAAGTAGTTGAGGTGCGGGAGGGGGGAGGGAGGTGGGGACATTGGTGATGGTAGATGGGTTTGGGTGGAGGGATGGGTGTTGGAACACTGTAGATCCAAAACTCTACATGAGCATCTTTCAATTGTATGTCTAAAATGGTGTAATAATATTTGGGGGGAAAATAATAAAATTAAATTAAAAAAAAAAAAATAAAAAAAAAAATAAAAAATCCTTCTCGGGACCAGAGAAATGGTACAGCAGGCAGAGCAATTCCCTTCACAGTCAATCTGGGTTTGATCCCAGCATCCCATATGGTGCCTGGAGCACCACCAGGAGTAATTCCTAAGTACAGAACCAGAAGAAACCCCTGAGCATCACTAGTATGGACCAAAAACAATAATAACAACAATAAAAAGCTTCTTTTTGTTGTCATTAGATTACAGTTATTTGACGCCGCTGTAATTTATTTCCATAGCAAAAAAAAACATTCTCTATCCAGACTTTGCAAAAATTAACCAAACAAATTTTGAAAAGTTACAAGTCACTTTTCCGATATTTAATAAGAACACAGTGGGAACTGCAATCAGGTTCAAGTTTAATATTAAATTTAAGGTTTGGGGACAGCACTATCAGTGCCACAGAGACACAAAGTAGTTAAGGGCAAAGTACATAAATTATTAGTCACGTAGCTACCAATACCTCCCATGAATCTTATCATTTTAGAAAAGCAGTTCTATTTTATTCTTACTGAGGTACTGCTCTGTGCCAAGGCTGTCCGTATCTCTGGGAATACAAAGAAAAGCAACACAGATTTAAACATTTTTAGAAAGTGGGATTCTCTGAAATCATTGTTCTTGCTCTCCATTAAATCAAACACATTCAGAAAGTAGACAGCTGAAGATATTTTTAAGTGAAAAATCAAGGAAACAAAGACCATATTTTTAAAAAGTTTAATCACTTAATTATAAGAATTCAGAATATAAAACACCTACACAAGCCACCTGTCCAAAGTGCCACATTAACGAGGACTTGCTGTCAGCTGTAAGACAAATGATGAAGGAAGGTGTCAAAACATCTGGATAAAGAAAATCAGCAACAAAGCCAGGGACAGAAAATCAAGAGCTACCAATTGCCTAAAACATGTCTGGACTTGTTTATAAGCTCACTGGTACTTCACTTAGAGGAAATCATGTGTTGTGTGTGTTGTGTATGTGTGTTGTGTATGTGTCTCTGTGTGCCCAGTGCTGCTTACAGTCTCCATCAAAAGACCCTTCTCAGAGGGGAGAGAGAGAAAAGAGATAAAGAACCTGCCATTTAGGCAGGCTATGGGGAGGGGGGAGGGAATTGGGGACATTGGTGGTGGGAAATGGGCACTGGTGGAGGGCGGGTGCTGGAACACTATGTGACCGAAACCTCTAAACATGAGCAACGTTGTAATTGTATATCTCACGGTGGTATAATAAAATGTTTAATAAAAAAAAGACTCTTCTCAAAGTAGAGTACAAAAAGCCCCCATGGAAATGTGGTAAAATCTCCTGAAGTCAAGAAAACATTCTCACTATTCAGTACACACCGTCACTGCATTTTACCTTTACAATTTTTATGGTTATAATTTTCACAGAACATCCAAAAGTTTGTCCCTGTTCTATTTTACATTCAAATTGATAATATCAACACTCAAAATGGGATCTGGGCCTGGGCGTGCAAATTACATCAGTCAGCACTCTGCCTGAAAACAAAAAAATTAGCATAAAAATAAAAGCCAAGTGTTAAGCCGGGCCTCCAGTGAAAATATAAATGGAGCAAAAGAAAGAATCCCAAGCAAATGTGACTCGGATCCATTCGAGTAATGCACCAGATAAATAGGCTAACTTAATGGCCAGTACAAATAAACATTTCTCAGGCCTGAGAAACCATTTAATTCCATGTAGGAAGCAACTAAAAGGGAGGGATTGCGAGGGCAACTGCCCTGGCTGGACAGCGGTCAGGGGCACAATAAAGAACCCGAAGCTCCAGTGTGCCGGGCTTTGGAGAAAATGAATGATCATCGCATTCTTAGCACACTTTCGTGACTGGACCGGGGCCTACTCTTCCCAGAATGGGTTTCAGACAATCACTTTCCCGTTGGGAGAAATCTAGAGCAAAGCCAGCGCCGCCTCCGCCTCCAGCTGAGCCGGGGGAGCAGGGGAGCTTTGATTCAGAGGTCACCAGAACGCAGCGAGGCGCAAAGGGAGGGAAAATAGCATCCCCCAAAAGGGGGGCTGGGGGAGGTCTCCCCGGGAAGGAAGAACGCAGGAATCTGGAGGCCTGCGAGAGAAGGGCCAGGGCGGCCCAGGCTCCGCTCAGACGGCTCCCGATGGGCAGCCGGTACCAGCGGGACCAGAGCCGCGTCCGCCCGGGGCCCGCATTCCCTGCGCGGTGCGTGCGCACCGACGGGCAGCAGCTGGGCACGCGCGCTTCGCCCGAGGATGCCATCACGGAGCATGGAATCCCCCGGCTCCCACGCGTGGGGACCGGCGCAGGGCCCCCGCGCGGGTCACGTGAGCTGCCTCCAAACAAACAAGCTCCATCAAAGCGGCGCACACACACGCATGCACACACACACACACACGCATGCACACGCATGCACACGCACACACACACACACACGCCACACACGTGCGGGGCCGGTGGACAGGGACTGAGGGGTCGAGAGACACCCGCTCCTCCGAAAGGAGCCCCCGAGACTCCCGATCGCCCGCACTTACCGGAACCCCCCCGGGTGCACCCGGGAATCTCACCTCCCGGTCAAGCCCCACCAGCCGCCGCCCGGCGCCCCGGCTCGACTCCGCCTTCCTGGGCGCAACTTTCCCGGCTGACTCCGGCCGAACCCTCCCGGCAGCTAAAGCGGGCTGTCAAAAGTCGGCGCAGCCCGACTCGCTAGGAAACAGCTGCAGGAAGTGACTGCGGAACCCGGAGGCGGCGGAGGAGGAGACTGAAGGCGCCGGCCCGGCGTGGCTACTGCGCATGCGCAATGGCGGCCCCGGCCCTACGGCGGCGGCGGCGGCGGCTCCTCCCCCGCAGCCCAGACAGACGCGGTGCGCGCGGGACCGCGGTGCAGACTGTGTCGGTGCCCTGGCGCTGGGCGGCTGTGGGGCGGAACAAAGACCGAGTCCCAAGAGGGATGCACCGCCTCGAATCCCAGCCGACAATTCCTCGAGTAGAATTTGCAGCAGAGCTTTTATAACTTTCACCTGCTGGCAGTGAGCGCCAAACCTGAAGGCAACTAAATAAAGCTGCTGAAATTGTGTGCCTGTGTGTCTGTGTGACTGTGTGACTGTGTGAGTCCGTGTGTCTGTACTTCCTGGCATTGAGAGCCAAACCTTAAGGCAACTAAATAAAGCTGCTGAAATTCCTCTGTCTGTCTGTCTGTCTGTCTGTCTGTCTGTCTGTCTGTCTGTCGTCGGTCGGTCTGTCTGTCTGTCTGTCGGTCGGTCGGTCTGTCTTCCTCACCCCCTCCCCCGCCCCCTCTTCCAATGGGATGACACTGTCCTCTCAGACTCAATCTTTGGACACTAATGAGTTGAAAAAAACTCCAACTCTTGATTCTTTTCACTTGTAAATTCTCCCATAAGATTTGCTGTTTGGTTTGTTGTTGTTGTTGTTGTTGTTGTTGTCTTTGTTGTTTCTCCTTAAGGGGATTAAACTTAAACTTGAGGTTTCAATTAATTACTTTGCCTTCCAGGCGGTGCCCCAGGACTCACTCCAGGCATCAAGCCCGTCAACGGAGCTTCAAACCAGGCAAGAGCTTTGCCTGTTGTATTATCTTTCCAGCTCACCTGCATTTCTTTTTTTTTTAATTTTTTATTATACCACCATGAGACATACAATTACAAAGGTGTTCATAATTGGTTCTTGGTTATACAGTATTCCAGCACCCCTCCCTCCATCAGTGCCCCATTTCCACCACCAATGTACCCCACCCCATCCCGCCCACCCCCAGGCTGCCTTAAGAGCAGGTAGCCCCGTTTCCTCTCTTTCTCTGTCGCTGCATCTCTCTCACTCTTCTTTTACACATTGTGGCTAGCCTGCAAATATTTAGAGTTTATCACTTAAGTCTCTTTGTGTATATTCAATGGTGAGTTTTAACAAATCAGCCCAAATCAGTGATGCTGGCCAAATAGGAAGAGGGAGGTTAAGACCTTTCCAGTCATAAAGTCAGCAAAGCAGAGCCTTGGGAGCTGCAGCGGCACAATAGCAGGAGAGACAGGATGGGGGGTGGGGCGCTCCAGTCTCCAGGACTCCACAGAGCTCCTCCACTAAGTGAAGAAAGACCCACTGGCTGTCTGGAAGTGCGTGCTTGGCCAGACTCTTAATCCCAGTAATCTACAGCAATTTTGGCAATTGTAGCATAGCAGACTGAATCCCCTTACTGATTCAGGAAGATTTGCCTCTCTTGATGAACTGCGCGCACTGCGCTCAGACTACAAAGCCTTGCCCTGTAGCTTGTCCCAGCTGAGACACACGCAGTTGCACAGGTACTGGTCCAAGCCGGCACAGGTCATTGGAGACATACAAGTGAGCCCCTTCACAGAGGACAGACGGACTCACAGGCTGCCTTGGCCTGGGTGCCTTAACCAGACAAACCAAAGTCATTTTAGCAGACTGCCACATGTCCCCTCCTCTTGAACCTTCAAAAGTAAAATCTCCGGGCCGGAGCGATAGCTCAACACGTAGGGCGTTTGCCTTGCACGTGGACGACCTGGGTTCAATTCCTGGCATCCCATATGGTCCCCGAGTACCTCCAGGAGTAATTTCTGAGTGCAGAGCCAGGAGTAACTCCTGAGCATTACCGGGTGTGACCCAAAAAAGCAAAAAAAAAAAAAAAAAGTAAAATCTCTATCAGTATAATGGATTCTTGGGAGTCTTCAGGACCCAAGAAAGTCCTTGCAGAGAGAAGGGATGGATTCACTTAGTACAATCAAATTGGTGGGCAGCTATGGTAGCAGATGTAACTTATCACGCTGAGGCTCGAGCCCTCACCTGAAGACCAAGGAGTTCTGTCTCCAGAACCAGACAACGACAGCAGCAGATACCTGAGACAAGGAATTAAAGAAGGGATCTGGGGCCACAGACTGAGCTAGACAAAGATCTCTGGCCATAGGAGAAAGGGGGACTTTGAAGGGTTTTATACCCAGGCTAATCCTCTGAAGCCAGGTTGGCGACTGAAGAGATCTCCCCAACAAGTTCAACCCTGGACTCCCAAACAGCCGAAGTCTTAGAAAACAAAACAGATCATTAGGGAGCCAGCGTATCACCTATGGGTAAAACAAAGCAAGTGCCAAAAGAGCTAAATTCTCTAACAGAACAAGTGA
Organism: Cryptotis parvus; assembly: GCA_021461705.1. Lineage (NCBI taxonomy): Eukaryota > Metazoa > Chordata > Mammalia > Eulipotyphla > Soricidae > Cryptotis > Cryptotis parvus. Next base: position 49,826 of record JAJIBD010006545.1, on the reverse strand, counting down.
GAAAGAAAAACCTCTTAAAAAATTGTAACTTTCTAGAAATGGAGGCAAAGGGTAAATTCAATGAGAACTATTATAAAGAGGGACCCAGAGATAGTACAGTAGGTAGGGCACTTGCCTTGCACTCTGCTGAACTGGGTTCGATCTCTGACATCCCATTGTTACCCTGAACACCGTATGGTTCCTGAGTGCAGAGTCACAATGTTTTCCCAGGAGCATCACAAAACAAACTAAACTATTATGAAGAAAGTCAATGAGAGGTTCAAATACACACTATACAAAGCAACAACATAAGAAAAGCAATTGCCAGAGAAGGAATCTAAAGAGGTTGAAGTTCTAAAAAATTCCTAGATTTTTTTTCATTCTAGTTCAGAGTTTTTTAGTTCTAGAATCTGTCTGAACCATCTAGAGTTCCTACATTGGGAAATGTGGTATTCTGATGAGATTAGGATGAAATTTGGCTCCATAGGCCCTTCCGGAAGCAGAGCCTCTGATACCAACATAACTTATGCCATGCAGAAAGGTGAAGGGAAGTGGCAAAATAAAGGTATGCAAATCACCCTGCCTCGTGTTGCTTTAACTTACATTCATGATGCAGCATTGAAGGCTTGGGAATTGATTGATGTGGACCCAAAATTTCAAGGGAGTTGTGCAAGGATTTTTTTCCAAGGGCCTAATGAGCCCTATGTAAAATTTGTGGGTAGACAGAAAGAGGCGATGTACAGACAGATTCCACATCCTCCCATTCAGCAACACTTGGAAAGAATCTTAGCATTTGAGAATGCCAGTGAAAATTGCTAGGCCATCTTACATCCTATCAAACAGACAGAGGGTCTTAGGGGTATTTAAAGGCCTGTCACAACATTGATTCAGCCACCTGTAAGGCACATAGAGATAATATAGAGGCCTGTGCAGTACAAAGACAGGATCAGGAGAGTAGGGAGAGATTGGGCAGCTTCCAGTAGGAGAGGCAGAAGCAGTTCTCAGAGGAGAAACAGAAGTTCAAGCAATCACAGGAGAGACAGTGCTACTTTCAACTCCGCCTGTTGGAGGGCCTCACTTGTATTATTTTGTCCAAGGTGCAGGAAGGAGCGCCGTGGGCCAAAGACTGCCCTTCTTGGAGACAAAGTCAGTCTTAGGCTTCAAAAACACAGCTAAGGTGTCATAAATGGGGGCACATTTTTGGGGGGGTTCTGAAGGAGGTAGAGGGAGACCCCAAGGCAGAGTATGTGGCACCTCATGTGGCACCTCTGTGATCATCTTGATCCCTGCAGCTGGAAGGGCGGGGCCACAGCCTCCCCTGCAGTAGGTCAGGGGTCAGGCGAGGTAGGGGAGGGAACCTGGGGAGAGGGACACTGACCTGAGCCCGCCTGAGCCAGCCAGGCCCCCTGGGGCTGGGACTCTCTCTTTGAGTCTCTTCTTTGCCTCTTTTCAGGCCCTGTCCCTTCCCTTCCTTCTTTTCTCCCCCCTGTCCCCCCCGCCAAATGTTTTTTTTTTTTTTGGATTTTTTTTAAAGTATTTTATTATACCACCGTGAGATATACAAATAAAAAGATATACAATTAAAAAAGTTCATGTTTGGGTTTTGGTCATACAGTGTTCCAGCACCCGTCCCTCCACCAGTGCCCATCTCCCACCACCAACGTCCCCGGTTCCCTCCCCTTCCCCAGCCCACCTCCATGGCAGGTTCTTTATTTCTTTCCCTTTCTCTCTCTTTCTCTTTTCCTTCCCTTCCAGACTATGGATTACAGAACATACATTAAAAGGTTGTCATGTGTATTAAATGGGGCACATTTGTAATTACTTCTGGGGCTCCTCCTAACAATGCCAACTCAGAACAGCATTCAAATAATACTCCCATGGGACACATGACATGGAGCCAGCGCCAGTCCCCACTGGCTCAGGTAGCAGTTGTAATTCTCCCGAATACAGTAAACTGGGCAGAGGGCTAGCCTGGACCCAGCTAAACCCAGGGGCACTTCCATTACTTCCACATGCCCATTGCCCCCCGCAACCAGAACCTCCAGGATATGCTGTCAATAGATACTCTCCAGCCCATACCATCAGACAATGGCAGCTTAGATATTCTAAGACCATTACAATTCTACCAGATCAGTGCCCTAAGACCATTATAATTCTGCCAGGTCAGTGCCATTACAAGGTAGGAACAGGAATAAAAGGACCTTCCCCACCAGGAAATGTAGATTTAATTCTGGGGAGCAACATTCTGACTCATAAAAGAATTATGGTGCATGTCAGACTTATAAATCCTGTCTATTGGAGAAATAAGTTTGGCAATTTCAGTACCAACTAAAAGGACTTCTGAAAAAGGAGAAATGCATTTCTAGACTTTATTGCTTCCTTGGGATCCACCTGATGAGTTCAACCACCCAGAACTGGCAGTTTAGACAGTACCAATCCGTCTGCAAACTTCATGGTTGGTTATGTGGCTAAGCTTGACAAAGCCAACCAGCCTTCTGCCAACTTCATGACTGGGTACACTACCAGAATTGCATGAGCCAAGCATGTCACGATTCAAAATTCATAAAAAGAAATTCAAAGTTATGCTCCATACAGGGGCAGATATTTCCATTATTTCCACCATGTATTGTCTCCGCAACTGGGCCTTGCACGGAATATCCTATGGCCTGAGTGGAGTAGACAATATCTCTTCTTCTATTCTCCAACAACGTTAAATGATGGCAATGTATAGGCCTGAAGGGAATGTAGCCATGATCCAGCCCTTATAGCTCTTATGCCTTTAAATTTATAGAGTTGAGACTACCCGCCTCTTTTTATTTTATTATTATACCACCATGAGATATACAATTACAAAAATGTTCATAATTGGTCTTAGTCATGCAGTGTTCCAGCACCTGTCCCTCTACCAGTGCTCCATTCCCACCAGCAATGTCCCACCACCAATGTGCCCCTCAACCACCCTAGGCCAAAGCCCACCACCCACACCCCATTCCACATAGCCCCCTCCCCCAGTTTGTTGCAACTACAATGATCATTACAATGTAGATGTTCTGGGCAAGATCCGGGAAAGGATCTGGCCCTAAACTTGTTTATTATCTCAGCCTGGCTATATCTAAGCTGTGCATCTGGTCAGTCTCCGGTGTTGCTGGTAATGGCTGCTTCGGGGCTTGTAGCCACACCCACTGGGTCACTGGAGGTGTAGGGATGAGGGGAGGGGCTCCAAACCCCCTGTTCCAAGGCTACAGCATCCCAACAATGTCTGCTGGCCCTAAGAGCTGTGCTGAACCCGGCCAGGGACTGAGCCAGTTTCCAATGCAGCAGATATTATGCAAAATTCATACCAGATACAGATGAAGTTCAACAAACAAGAAGGGAATGGAATGACATTTTCAAAATACTGAACAAAAAGAATCCACAATGGAGTGTACACTATTCTGCAAAGCTGACACTCAGAATCAAGGAGACACAAAACCATTTTTGACAAATAGCCAAAGGAGTTTGTGTTCCAAGAAATACTGAATGGCTTCCATTAATAAAAAGAGATGCTGAATGACAGAGGTGACTTAAATCCTCACTGAGCAACGGCAACAAACTCCGCTCACATCAATAACGTCCTTAAATGTCAATGAACTGAACTCTCCTGTCCAAAAGCACACAGCAGGAGCCAGAGCAGAAATAGCGCCGCTGGAGGGCGCTTGCCTTGCTCGCCACCAACTGGGGTTCATGACCTCTTGAGTCCCTGTAGGAGAGATCCCTGTGCGCAGAGCCAGGAGTAAGTGGGCACTACCGGGTAGGACATAAAAACAAGCACAACTCAAAAAGCACAGAGTGGCTGGAAACAAAATCCAGCTGTTTACAGGAAACACAAGAATTTGCATGATAAAGGCAGGCTCAGCATGAAAGGATAGAAAAAATAAAAAGCATAGAAATCTACCTGCAAGCTAATGGTAGATTTCAAAAAGCAGGGAAGGCCTTGGTATCAGACCAGATCGCACTAAGCTCAAGAAAGCACTAAGAAATAAGAGATGGACACTTCATACTACTTAGATATCATTAGACAAGAGAATTGAACTCTTAAGGGTCTGCATGAAAGTATAGGTTTAAAGTTTTTGTCTTGGGCCTGAGCGATAGCCCAGTGGGTAGGGCGTTTGCCTTGCACACGGCCAGCCTGTGCCAGACCGGGTTCTATCCCGGCATCCCATATGGTCCCCAGCACCGCCAGGGAGTAATTCCTGAGTGCAGAGCCAGGAGAAACCCCTGAGCATTGCAGGGTGTGACCCAAAAAACAAAAAAAAAATAAAATAAAATAAAGTTTTTGTCTTGCACACAAATAACCCCAGTATAAAACCCAGCATCACATATCATCCCCAATCCCTGACACAGAGCCAGAGTAAGCCCTGAGCATGACCAGAAAGAGAGAGTGAGAGAGCATGAGAGCATGGGAGCATGAGAGCAGGGCAGCCAGAGAGAGAGAGAGAGAGAGAGAGAGAGAGAGAGAGAAGAGAGAGCAGAGACAGAGAGAAACAGAGAGAGAGATGGAGAGAAAACCTGGGGGTGCCTTTTTATTTGCTGCCAACAGGGACGGCTGGGGTACAGTTGGGAGGCCCAGCAGCAGGGACCATGGCCACGTGCATGTGGCTTTGGCTGGAGGCTGGGAGAGCACACACAGGACAGAGAGAGCAGCACAGGAACAGGACCTGGCCACCGTTCATGGGAGGCGAGTAGACTGTGTGGGACAGGACCAGGAATTGGCTCATGGGTAATAGAAAGGCCTAGACATTCAGGTAGGGACCTGGAATCATCTGTACAATAAACTAACTTTCAATCTTCTGAACTTTGTAAGCAAATCTTTCATACAATTCTTAAGAACCTACTAGAACAGGAAAATCCACTTTCACATTAACACTGGTATTATAGGACCCTCCACCGTAGGAACAAAAATGGAAGACTCGTTCTTCTCCAGTGACAGAATACATTCTCCAGAACCGGCTACATGCTGGGACATAGTCCAGTATCCACAAAGTTACAGAAACAGAAATCAAATCAAGTATCTTCTCAGACCATAGGACCATGAAAGTAGAAATTAACCATGAAAAGAAAGTAGGGGGGCCACAGTGAGAGAACAATGGGTAGGGAGTTTTGCCTTGCATGCAGCTGACCCAGGTTCGATCCCCAGCATCCCATAGGGTCCCCCAAGAACCACCAGGAATAAGTCCTGAATGCAGAGCCAGGAGTAACCCCTAAGCATTGCCAGGTGTGACCCGAAAAAAAAAAAAAGTGTGTGGAGGGGGGCGCGGGGAACTTCAGCATGTAGAAAGTGAAAAACATTCTGTTAAATTACTATGGGATCAAAATTGAAATCAAAGAAGAAATACAAAGATTCCTTGGAACAAATACGTTTTTTCTTTTGGATTTTGGGGTCACACCCAGAGATGCTGAGGGGTTTCTCTTGGTTCTGCACTCAGCACAGCCTCTGGCGGTTCTTGGAGGAACATATGGGATACTGGGGATCGAACATTTGCTGCATGCAAGGCCAATGTCCTACCCACAGAACTATCACTCTGCCTGAACCACTCTGAGGAACCTACTAAAATTAGAAAACAGAAACCTGAACAGACCAATAACAAATAAAGCAATTAAAAACATTTTTTTTTTTTTTTTGCTTTTTTTGGGTCACACCCGGCAATGCTCAGGGGTTTCTCCGGGCTCTGCACTCAGGAATTACTCCTGGTGGTGCTCGGGGACCATATGGGATGCTGAGGATCAAACCAGGGCCGGCATGGGCTGGCCATGTGCAAGGCAAACGCCCTACCCGCTGGACCATGGCTCTTGCCCCAGCAATTAAAATTCTGATTTAAAGGCATCCCCAAGAATAAAAAGGCAGGTCTAGACAAGTTAATTAGTGAGCTCTTCTGAACCTTCAAAAAGACTTTCCCTCACATACCTAAAGCTCTTCCAAAATACCAAAGAAACATGGGGTTGGAGTAATAGGGCAGCAGGTAGAATGTTTGTCTTGCATGTGGCTGACCTGGGTTTGATCCCTGACATCCCATGTGGTTCCCAGCACAACTGGGGGGTGATCTGTGAACTCAGAGCCAGGAGTAAGCCCTGACCACTGTGATATATGACCTGGGAAACAAAGTATCAATGAAACAGAAATAACTTGCTAAAAACTGCTAGGCTTATCCCAGAGGCCTGGTGCCCCACCCCCCTTCCCCAAACTGCGTCAGGGCTCTGGGCCATGATGCAGAGACTCAGACACGTGGAGAAAGCTGCCATCTGGCTCTCCCAAAGTGGCAACACGGTACATCAAACTATTGGAACCAATCATGTTCTAGAATATATTACAATCTTCGATGTGTAAGAAAGGGAAGCAAGAAGGAGAGAAGAGAGAGGAGAGAGAGAGAGAAGAGAAAGGAAATAAAGAACCTGCCATGGAGGCAGGTTGGGGGGGGAAGGAGGAGGGAGGTGGGGACATTGGTGATGGGAGATGGGTTCGGGTGGAGGGATGGGTGTTGGAACACTGTAGAACCAAAACTCAAACATGGACATCTTGTAATTGTATATCTAACGTAGTATAATAAAAAAATTTTTAAAAGACAAAAAAATGTTAGGCTTTCATAATACCAAGTACCACATTACCATAATACCAAATACCATAATGCTAAATTATCATAATACAAAAAGCAGACAGAGAAAAAAGAAAATTGAACGCTGATATCCCTGACGAACATCAACACAAAAATCCTCAAAATACTTAGTCAACTAAATCTAATAATATATCAAAAGTATCCTACACTATAATCAAGTAAGATTTAATCTCAGGATGCCAGAATGGTTCAATATATGCAAATCAATAAATGCAACATATCATATCAACAAAAAGAAAATATTTTAAAATCATATCTTATCAATTGATGAAGAGAAAGATTTTGCATTATTCAATGTCCATTCATAATTAAAACTCTCAAAAAAATAAAATTAAATAAGACTCTCAACAAAAGAGAGCTAGTTGGAACACTGCTCAAGATAGTAATAACCTTCTACAAAAGAATTCAAAGCTAACATAAAACTCAATCGTGAAAAAATTGAACACCTTCCCTCTGAAACTGGGTACAATACCAGGATTTCCTCTTCCCCTCTTTTATTCCATATATTCGTGGAAGTCCTCCCTGCAGCAATTATTCAAGAAAAAGACATCAAATTATGAAAGAAAACGTTAAACTATCACTGTTTTTAAATATCATTAATTTATACATAGATGATCCTAATGATTCTATTAAAATTATCTTAGAATAATGCACAATCTAGCATTAAAATATATGATACAAAATCAACATATAAAAATATGCTGTAGTTTATATGAAGATTAACAAGGTGGAATAAAAATAAATTACAGAGATTATTTCACTTAAAATTGTCCAAATGCATTCAAAAATTGTAGTAATCAACTTAATGTTGTGAAATGCCATTATATTGAAAAATTGCAAAGCACTATTTGGGGAAAGAAAACAGAAGAGGCCACCAGGAAATGGAAATTTTTTCATGTTCAAGAAAGGAAGAATCAGTACTGTCAAAAACAAGTATGGGCAAAGCACTATACAGATTCAGCGGAATCCCAATTCAAATTCCAATGACTTATTTCAAGTTCCGAGAAGAAACTTTATGAAAATTTGTATGGAATCGAAAAGCTCCCTGAATAGCCAAAGCAATGTTGAGAAAAAAAGATGAAACATTGCATTTCCCAACTTTAAATTATATTACAATGCATCTGACCCCAGTTAGATCCCCAGAACCTCATAGTGTCCCCTCATATGGCCAGGACTGATCCCTGAGCACAGAGCCAGGAGCCTTGAGAGCAACAGGATATGGCCAAAAACAAACAAACAAACAAACAAAATAAACTTTACTGGTCTCCACTTGATTAACAAGTGAATTACATCCTAACAGCCAGCAAACATTTCATGAACCGCCTAAGGCAGGCCACCATGAAAGACACCCCCCACCCCACTCCCCATGTATCCCCCATGTGTGGTACTCTCTTGCCAGCCAGACTGTGCTCCAAGCCAATTCCTGAGTACACTGGAGTCATCACCAACTTGGATTTCCTTTCAAACCCACATTAAAAAGATTCCCCAGTGGGCATCCATACACACGTGGTATATATGGTACATCTGACTGCAATATCTGTGTGACTTTCAGGGGACTATTAATGTGAATCCTCAGTCATATCTAGACCCACTTATGTGCCCCTGGCCCTTGCCCAGGCTCTTGTGGGATACCCAACAAAATGAAGAGACTTGGACCCTCACACACTCTGATGACTGAGGACAAAAACCTGGGAGGAACTCCTAATACAACAAAACTATGTGAACTGTTTGGTGAAACGCCATAACAAGAGTTCTAAAGTTGTTCACTAAACTGAGATCAATGAAAAAGAGCTTCAACAAAGAGAAAAATTATGAAGAAAAAATCCAAACATTAATCACAGAAGTGAAAAATGCAGTAGCTAAATTTAAAAAGTCAATAGCAGATTGACTTTTAACAGCAGGTTGGATATAGTCTAAATTGGGTCAGTAATAAAGCTCAGAAGGGTTGGAGCACATTCTCTGCCTGTGGGAGGCCTCAGGGTAGTTTCTGGCCCTGAATGACTTCCATGTACTACTGGTACCAAGTGACCCAAGAGACCCTGGAACATAGAGTTAGCTCTTGAGCCTGGATAGAATTAAATAAAATTATATCAGCGTAGTCAGAGAAAGTTTGTGGGAAACTGACAAAAAGGCTAGGGAATTTTTTTTTCAATTTAAGTAACATAACAGAAGACTTTACAAAATTATTATGACCATATTCATATCATAGGCTTTCCAAAGGGCAAGATCGTTCGCATTCTCTCTCTAATTTATTTTTAGTGAATTTTTTGATTGAAGTGATTTTTAATGAAGCTCATATTGTTTTAGGGTTACAAAGTTGCTGTACCATACCCACCCCAGAGAACAAGGGTAAGAATTTTATTTGAAGAAACAACATCTGAGAACATGTCCAAGCTGAGGAGACACCCAGATCTCAGAAGCCTAATGTGTTAAAAAAAAAAAATAACCCCAAAGACCAACACACATAGAAATTAAAGTGGCAAAAATCAAACAGAAAGAGAGTTTCAAAATTAGCAAGAGACCAAGCACCAAATATTGAAGGAACCCCCATCAGACTGTTAGCAAATCTCTCAACAGAAACTCTCTGTAAGCCTGGAATTCAGTAGCAGCATGATATTTCCAAAACGCTAAGTTGTATGTATAGAAATATTTCTAATCATGGAGACCCACCCAGTGCCAGGGAGTTGGTTCAAAGAGGTGAAATGTAAGACTTTCTTGCTAACTTTGATCCCCAGCACCACACAGCCTACCAAGCACCATTCAAAGTCATGCAGGTGGCCCCCGTTCTCTTATAGATGGCCCAGGTGACCCTGCAAAGCCAGGTCTAAGCAACACTGTGCCACTGGGCCCAAGCACTGACCCATCTGACCTTCACCACTGCGCCAAGTATAACCAGGAATGTTTTCTTTTTTTCTTTAAATTTTTTATTATACCACCGTGAAACATACAATTACAAAGGTGTTCATAATTGGTTCTTGGTAATACAGTATTCCAGCACCCATCCCTCCACCGTGCCCCATTTCCACCACCAATGTACCCCACCCCCTCCCTCCCACCCCCTGCTGCCTTAATAGCAGACAGCCCCGTTTCCTCTCTTTCTCTCTCTCTCTCTCTCTCTCTCTGTCTCTGCATCTCTCTCCCTCTTATTTTACACATTGTGGCTAGCCCTGCAGATATTTAGAGTTTATCACTTAAGTCTCTTTGTGTATATTCAATGGTGAGTCTTAATCTGCCATTACCATTTCCCACATTTAGTAAAACACTGGTATCTATTTATGTCGGATTAATGAATGCAGTCATTCTATATCTGTCCTTTTCCTTCTGACTAATTTCACTCAGCATGATAGTCTCCATGTCCATCCATTTGCAGGTAAATTTCATAATGTCATCTTTTCTGACAGCCGCATAGTATTCCATAGTGTAGATGAACCACAGTTTCTTTAGCCAGTCCTCTGTTCTCGGGCATTTAGGTTGTTTCCAGATTCTAGCTATAGTGAATAGCACAGAGACGAATAAAGAAGTACAGATAGTGTTTCTGCTATGCGTTTCTCGGTCCCTCGGGTATATTCCCAGGAGTGCTATTGCTGGATCAAATGGGAGCTCAATATCTAGTTTTCGGAGGAATGCCCATATTGTTTTCCCAAAAGGGCTGGACCAGTCGACACTCCCACCAACAGTGGATCAGGGTCCCTTTTTTCCCCACATCCACGCCAGCACTGGTTGTTCTTGCTGTTTTGGATGTGTGCCAGTCTCTGTGGTGTGAGATGGTACCTCATTGTTGTTTTGATTTGCATCTCCCTGATGATTAAAGATGAAGAGCACTTTTTCATATGCCTTTTGGCCATTCGAATTTCTTCTTTTTTGGAAGCTTCTGTTCATTTCTTCTCCCCATTTTTTGATGGGGCTGGCTGTTTTTTTCTTGTGAAGGGCTACCACCAGGAGTGTTTTCTAGGCACCAAAGTACCACAGTGGAGCACCACAGTAAGTATTAAAAGAAATAATACTTACCCAGCTCGGTTTTTACTTTGATTTGAAATAGTGCTACCAGAAATTCATCAGATGGAGCTTGGGTTGCCCCTTCCCTCTCTCATTTTGTCTGAGCCTGGTAGCTCCTTCCAGGAGCTGCCCCGGGGGCAACCAGCCATAGCATGCAGAGCCTCAAACGCAGCTGGGGGAACTGGAACTCAGTTTCCCCCCCCCCCAGCTTAGCTGACCATGAGGTCCCCAGGAGGACAGATAGGTTTTGGGTGTTGGCCCATCACCTCTGGGCGGGTCCCAGAAGCAGCGGGATGAGACTTCGCCCACCACACTAGCCGCCACCTTTGCTGTCGGGACGCTGACCATGAGGCCCCTAAGTTGCGTGGTGCTTGCAGCCCGTGCGGTCCATCAAAGTAGTGGAAACAGTTATGTCCTTTAATGTACTGCATTCTACGATGTGTAGGAAAGGTAGGCGGAAGGGAGAGATAGAAAGGAGAGAAAAGATATACAGAACCCGCCAAGTAGTTGGGGTGCGGGAGGGGGAGGAGGTGGGGACATTGGTGATGGGAGATGGGTTCGGTGGAGGGATGAGTGTTGGAACACTGTAGAACCAAACCTCAACCATGAGCATCTTGTAATTGTATGTCTAAAAGTGGTGTAATAAAATTTAAAAAAATTTAAAAAAGAAATGGTGTTAAAAAATGTTCAGATTAAAAGTTAAAAGAATTACTCGTCATTAAAAACTTTTTTAAAGTAGAACTCACCCCTGGTGTTATTTAGCTGTGGTGCTAGAATAAAGTTAGCCTCTCAGACAAGTGGAATTGAATACTGGGCCAGAGATAAACACTTGTGCTTATGGATCCCTAATGTATGACCAAAGGGACTGGGTGCATGAAGCAAGCAGAGGCTCTTCAACAATGGGGTTGGGAAACTAAACAGCCATGTGAAAAAAAAAAAAGAAGAAATAGAAAATAAGGGAGAGGGTGAAGGAATAAAGGAAGGAAGAATGGAGGGAGTAAGGAAGGAAGAAAGTCAGGAACATAGTCAGGCCTATGACCTCAAGATTTGGCCAGTGGAAATAATACCAGCCTAGAACTGAGTATTGAATGTAGACAAAGGGATGTAAATGATAACCTCTAAGTGTATGTATTGCAAGCCACAATGTGTAAGAGAGAGGGAGAGAGAGAGAGAGAGAGAGAGAGAGAGAGAGAGAGAGAGAGAGAGAGAGAGAGAGAGAGAGAGCTTACCAGAGAGGCAGACTGGGAGTGGGGGAGTGGAAGGAGAAATGGAGAAATTGGGGACATTGGTGGTGGGAAACGTACACTGGTGAAGCAAAGGGTATTGGAGCAGAATATTACTGAAACCCAATAATGGAAAACTTTGTAACTGTTTCCCTCAACATTATTTAATCAAAAAAAATTTAAAGAAAGTGTTCATTTCTTCTCCCCACTTTTTATGATAAGGTTGTTTGGGCTTTTGTTGTTAAGTTTTATAAATACATCTTGTATTTATTTTGGATATTAACACTTTGTCAGATATGTGATAAGCAAATATTTACACAGGGTAATAAATACATGTGTTTTATTCTGGTTATTGTTTCTTTTGCATTGCAAAAGCTTCTTAATTTGATGTAGTTCCATTAGTTTATTTTTGTTTCTGTTTGCATGACCAGTGGCATTGAGTCACCGAGATGCCTCTAGATTCAATTTCATGACGGGTTCTGCCTATGTTTTGCCCAAAATAATTTATGAATGTAGGTCTGATATCAAAATATTTAATCTATTTTGAATTGAATTTTACATCACTTGTATAACTTGTCTTCCCATTATTCATTGATTTGCTTGAGCGGGCACCAGTAACATCTCCATATGTCCTGTTGCAAACAAGTGTACCCCAGGGGCATCTGCTTGCTTCAGGAACAGGAAGAGCCTCAAACCATTCCTTCAGGTCATGGGAATGAGGACCATAATTGTTACTGGTTTTTGGTATAACAAATAAAACACAGGTAGCTTGCCAGACTCTGCCATGTAGGTGGTATAAAAATATAAAATTTTTATAAAATATAAATATAAAAATGTTTAAATTTATAAAATTTAAAATTTTTATAAAATATAAATATAATTTTTAATTTATAAAATTAAAAATTTTAAAAATATAAATTTTTTATTAAAATATAAAAATTTCTGTTAAAAATATAAAAATAAAATGCCAGCAATCAGATATAAAACTAACAAGGCCATAGGGATGTGAAAGAGTTAGGTTGGAAAAAAACTACCAAACATTATTAAATAACTAATATATTTTTCTTTATGATTTTGTTACTATACAAAAATATTTATTACCACAGGTTACCTTACTTTTATTTATGTTTTTTGGTTTTTGACATTTTGGGTCTCACCCGGTGTTGCTCAGGGACATAAAATATGAAATAGGGAGTGCCAAACTGCAAATTATATTTTAAGCTATCGTAATCAAGACAGTACTGGAATAAAGACAGACTCTCAGGGGCTTGAGGAGATAGGACAGAGAAAGGCACTTGCCTTGGACAGACCTGACCTTTTCTGATCCCTGTAACGCATTTGGCCCCAGAACACTCTAGGAGTGAACCTTGTACACAGAATCAGGAGTAAGCCCTGAACTAGTTATGGTTCCCATAAAGAAACAAAAGAAAATCTCATGAAAGAAAAAGAATAGAATTGAGAGCCCAAAGACAGACTTTCAATATATGGACAGCTAACCTTCGACAAAGGAACCAGGAATATGAAGGGAACAAGGAAAACCTCTTCAACTAATGGTGTTGAGAAAACTGGTTAGCTTTCTTTTTTTCCTTTTCTTTTTTCTTTCTTTCTTTCTTTTATTTTTCTTTTTTGGGTCACACCCGGCAATGCTTGGGGGTTACTCCTGGCTCTGCACTCAGAGCTCACTCCTGGCGGTGCTCGGGGGACCATTTACAATCCCGGGATCGAACCCAGGTCTGCTGCATGGAAGGCAAACTCCCTACCCTCTGTGCTATCCCTCTGGGCCCCTAGCCCTTGTTTTTTAACCTCTCAGACTCCTGTCTCATATCTTACACAAAAACTAAATTTAAAGGCAATGCTAAAAATTTTGTTTTTAATTTTTAAATTTTATTTACTTATATTTTTTATTTGTTTCTGGCCACACCCAGTGGTGCTCAGGGCTTCTTCCTGACTGTGTGCTCAGGGTCACTCCTAATGGTAACCAGATGCATTGCCAGAGATCAACAAGGTTCAGCGGCATGCAAGGCAAACACCTCGCTTCCTCTAATCTGCTTCCCAGTTATTTTATTTTTGCTTAAATTGTTCATTGCCTTTGTTGTAAATTTTCTGCCATTTTTCTATATTATTTTTGTGTTTGGCTTTTAAGAGCCACTGAAAGATGGTGATATTATTTAGTTCCTCCAAGTTTATGTCCATAAGTTATTCTGCTTAAGTGATTTCATTTTCCTAATAATAAGACTCACGCTTGAAGAAGCGTCCCTGACAGAGACAGATCCAGCTCATCTAATAGATGTATGTTCCTCCCTGCATCCTTACACACTAGATAAGCCTGTGGGACTCGTTTGGGGCTGCGAAAGAAAAATCATATTGGCGTTTCTAATTAAAAAACCATTCAGAACCCCACTAATCTGGAAGCCTGACTGTGATTACAATCATAATATGAACGCAGACTCAGCGCTCCAGTTTCACTTAGTCAATAGGTGATATAAGAACTTTGCATGGTACATTTAAACAACTAAGTTTTTTTTTTTCTTGGATTACCCCTGGACGAGGTCTGCAGTTCCCTGGGCTCTGCCTGGAGGCTGGAATCAAGCCCTGGTCAGCCATGTGCAAGGTAAATGCCCAACCCTCTGTACTATGACTCCAGCACCATAAATCACTAAGGTCTTCAAGCTTAATTTTCTACCATGTACACTCTAAATCTGAATATACTCTTCATTTTGATTTAGTTGCACTCAGTAAAATTATATTAGGTCATTCCCATGACCTGATGGAATGATTTGAGGCTCTTTATGTTCCTGGAGCAAGCAGGTGCCCTTGAGCTCTACTAGCATGAGACAGGACATATGGAGATGTTACTGGAGCCCGCTCAAGCAAATTGATGATGAACGGGAAGATAGTGACAGTGACAACTGTAATTAAGGTAAATCGCTCACAATGGTGTGAACGTTTACGGACTTGGTGTAGTTACCTCGCTGCATCACCACCAAAGTTCCCTATGGCCAGAGCTATAGCATAGGAGGTAAAGTACACTTGTCTTTCATGCAGCTATGGAGGTCTCAACCCTGTTTCATTGCACCAGCTCTGGTTCCCTGAGCATCACCAGAGGTCACTCCTGAGTTCAGATTCTGGCACAGTGCCTGAGAACCATGGGTGTGCCCCCAGCTAAAACAAAACAAAACAAATGTTCTTAGATACTTACCATGCTCCTGTGTCACCTCACTGATCTAGTTGCCACTTCTTAGTCTTCACTTTCACCACTATGACTAGAGTAATGATATTTTATTTTATTTTATTTTATTTTTTTGGCATTAACTGCCCAGGGATGCTGGATTCCCTGTTAATATCAGGGATGGGATACATCCCACCCGCATGGCAGAGCCTGGCAAGCTACCAGTATTTGACATGCCAAATAACAGTAGCAATTATAGACCTCATTCCCATGACTTGATGGAATGGTTTGAGGCTCTTTATGTTCCTGGAGCGGTCAGATGCCCTTGGGCTATCTCACATGTGACAGGACATATTGAGAAGTTACTGGTCCCCGCTGGAGTAAATTGATGATCTACGGAAGTCAAGTGATCAAGTGATCAAGTTATTTTATTTGCTAAGTAAAACTAGATTAGAGCCTGCAGGAACAGAGTCTCTGACAACTTTTCATCATTTTTTATATCTTCTTTCAGTATGAATAGTGAGCATACTCATAGATTTAAGCAAAAGTTTTGATTGTGGGAAATTACGTTGATCTAATTTGTGAGCAAAGTACTTTGTCACTTGTCACTTGTCTTCCTGTTGTTCATCGATTTGCTCAAGCAGTTACCAGTAACTTCCCCATTTATTGGGAATGAGATCCATTATTGTACTGTTTTTGACATATTGAATACACCATGGGTAGATTGCCAGGCTCTGCCATGGCTCTTGGTTCATGCCAGGGGACCCAGTCTTTTGTATGTCAGATCATCAACCATCCAGGGCCCACAGGGCAGAGCCCTGGGGGGTGTAGACAAGCCTGTCTCCTGTCTGCCACCTGCCAATACCACAGTCACACCTGCAACACCTTGAGGGGCAGTAGCAAAGTATTTTAGATCATGAAAATAACAAGTAAATACACAGGGGCTGGAGGCATAATACAGCAGGCAGGGTTTTTGCTTTTGCACACAACTGACCCAGGTTTGATCCCTGGAATCCCCAATGGTCCTCAGAGCACCGCCAGGAGTAATTCCTAAATGCAGAGTCAGAAGTAATCCTTGAGTACTGCCAGGTTTGACTCAAAAAAAAAAAAAACACCAAAAATAAATAAGTAAATAAATACACAAAATGGTTTGAGAACATAAGCTCATGTTTCAAAATACTAAATGCCTTAGCTTCCACACACAGACTAAGAAGCTATATATTCTGGGTATGACTTTAGAGATAGGAGAGAGGGTTAAGTAACATTAAGAAGTGGTTCACAACTAGAATGCCAATTGGCGTGAAGTATTGGGGAAATAATCAGGTTTCGTCAAGTGATAGAAAAATCAAAATTTAGACCAGAGTAGTAGTACAGCAAGTGTATGTCACTTGCCTTGTATGTGGCCCACCTGGGTTTGATCTCTGGTATCCCATTTGTCCCCCCGCCCCAGGACGCACCAGGAGTGATTCTTGAGTGCAGAACCAGGGGTAACCCTTGAGCACCACAGGGTGTGGTCCCAAAACAATATTTCACTGATTCGGCATTGGTTTACAATACTATGAAATTTGGGGGAGTGCAGCATCACACAGGGATAATGTATTAGTTTTCCCAAACACATCATTCATGTTATAATGCTACCACCTGCCAAAATGGGCCCCTGCCCCTTACTTCCTTTCCATTTCCTGTGGCAACAACCATATTTCTCAGACTAGACATTCTTTTGGTTGTGTTCTGCCAGTTTGCTTAATTTGGTTGCTTATATACCACATATAAGGAAAACCTGGTAAATTTACATTCTACTACATTCCACTGCTTTGTAGTAGAGTTTGAAGTTGGGAAAGGTAATGCCTCCCAACTTCTTTTTCCCAAGGATTGCTTTAGCTATCCGTGGGGGTTTATTATTCCATACAAATTTCAGAAGTGCTTGTTCAATTTCTCTGAAGAACATCATGGGTATCTTTATAGGGATGGCATTGAATTTGTATAAAGCTCTAGGGAGTATTACCATTTTGACAACATTGATTCTCCCGATCCATGAGCAGGGAATGTGTTTCTACTTCCTTGTGTCCTCTTTTATTTCTTGAAGTAATGTTTTGTAGTTCTCTTTGTAGAGGTCTTTTATGTCCTTCGTTAAACTGATTCTTAGGTATTTAATTTTCTGTGGCACAATTGTGAACGGAACGAAAGAGAGGAAAGGGATATTAACGTCTCTTTAAAGCAGGTACTTCCCTTTAGAACATTTGTAACTGTATACAATTTGGGGCCAAAGTGATTCCCAGCATGGTGCAATGGAAATAGCTAAACTGGAAGTCAGCCTGACAAAATTTTGTATTTAATTTTTTTGCATCCTTGGGCGAGTTATTTAATCTTCCAATAACAGAGGAATTTGGTATAGAACTAGCAGTTGCTTCTTCTGCTGACATTCCTGGGTTCTCTGGGGAGGACTCACTTCCATGGAGAAGGTCCTAAAGGGGATACCTTAGGTTAAATGGCTTCGTTAATGTAGAACCCCCATCCCACCCGATTTTGTTGTAGTAAGACATCCTTCCATGCAGTAAAACAAATTACGTGGAACTTTTAACGCAATTCTCAACCTTCTTTTAATTTTCATTTTGAGGAAAAGGAAAATGTGACAGCCAAATACTCTTGTCTATATCCATGAATCAGAACAGATTCATCCCATTTCCTTCCTTCATGATAGTATTCAGTGAGGTCCAGCAAAGTTTTAACTGAAAAGTAACGATTTGCTGTTGGGCTTCCCATCCTAAGTCTAGAAATAATTGTATTTGATAGATATGTTTTGAGTATTTTCATCTGGATAAAAGAATTGTCTTGCTGGAAAGGCTTTGTTTATAGTAAGTTGGTTCCTAGCTTTGTGATAAATGTGCTATGAACCTTTCTGAATTTCATTGTCCTCAATAATCGTACTTGATATCATTATGATTTCTAAAAACTCTATGCTTATAATTCTAGGCATTTATTTCACTTTTTTTCCTGTTCTCTTCTTTGAACGATTAAAATGTCCCCACCTACTTCTTCCTACAGTCCCAAACAGCTGTTGGTATATGAGGGAAAGGAGTGTTTAAAAACATTTAAAATGGTACATAAGAATTTTTTGTCTCAAATTAGCTTTCTGTTCCTGAACAACAGTCTTAGCACAAATTAAAATCACAGTTTCTGTCGTTTTGGAGCCAATGTGGGGCTTAGCTGTCTTTTTTCTTTGCAAAGCTGCAGGTAAGATGTTACTCATGTGTCTTGTTGAGGAAAGTCAGTGAAAAGGAAAAGGAATGATCTTTTGTGTATGTGGAATATGGAACACAGTAAGGGAATAATAAATGGCCAAAGCCATAGAACGTGAAAGATTATCTACAGAACTGAGTTGGGGTGGGTGGAGAGGAATGAGTTGGAATGAGAGGGAACCCTAGGGCATTGATGGGGAAAGCTGTGACACTCTGGTGGCAGGTTCCGTTTGGAGATCTTCTATGCAGGACGCTGTCATTAATGTAGTCCCAGAGTATTCACTCCACTACCAGTAAACTAAGGTTCTTGCTGCTGTAGACTCATAGTCAGTGGTGGGGGGCGGGGAGGAACAACTAAGGGTAGGAAACCTAGAGACAATACAAATTTCTGTAATGTAATCATAAAACCACTATTAAATGTAATCATAAAACCGAGAGCCTCTACTGACTCTCACTGTGCCCAGCCGCTCATGAGGTGCCCAGGAGGGCTGGCAGGTTCTAGCCCTGGCCGCCACCCCAGCAGAGCCTCACAACAAGCCAGACGAGCCCCCACTCCATGAGGACCTCAATTTTCCACATCTGGATTTCCCCCTCGTCAGAACTCCACCCAGCAGACCAGCCTATCACAGTCCAGCTCATCGAGATCCACCCTGCTGCACTCTTTTATAATCCGGCCCAGGTATGCTGATCCAGAGACAGACATGGGGCAGAGCTGTTACTGACTCTCACTGTGCCCAGCCACTCATGAGGTGCCCGGGAGGGATGGCAGGTTCTACCCCTGTCCCTCCACCCCAGCAGAGCCTCACAACAAGCCAGACGACCCCCACTCCATGAGGACCTCCATTTTCTTTTTTTTTTCTTCTTTTTTTTTTTTTTGCTTTTTGGGTCACACCCGGCAACGCTCAGGGGTTACTCCTGGCTTTGCACTCCATTTTCCACATCTGGACTTCCCCCTCGTCAGAACTCCACCCAGCAGACCAGCCTATCACAGCCTGGCTCATGCGGCCACAAGCTGCCTCACGGTTCATCATAAATGCTGGATGTTGAGATGACTACAAGTGTATGCTATCCGCACGGCAGAGCCTGGCAAGCTACCCGTGTAGTATTTAATATGCCAGATACCAGTAACAATTATAGACCTCATTCCCATGACCTGATGGAATGGTTTGAGGCTCTTTATGTTCCTGGAGCAAGCAGGTGCCCTTGGGCTCTACTAGCATGAGACAGGTCATATGGAGATGTTACTGGTGCCCGCTCGAGCAAATCGACGATGAACGGGAATACAGTGATACAGTGATGCAAGGAAAATCTGGTAATTCATTTTCACTTTCTGACTTATTTTACTCAACATCTTTAATTTCAGTTTCAGACATATTGTTGTAAATGCACAAAACCATCTTTTAAAAAACTGAGTAGCCTTCCATTAAGTATGTGTGTATATATATATGTAAATATATATGTATATATGTACATATCTTTATTTTTATATATATACATATACATATAGTGTGTGCTCTAGTCTATCTCTCCAATCAGTCCATGTTCTAGAACTCCTTTGATCTGTCATCTGTCAGTGGGTATTAATGTTGATTCTATATTTTTATTAATGTAAATAATGCTGGTTTTGGCATATCGAACCCACGGGATGTCAAAAATCACGTGGCCGCCCACCTACAAGATGGTCGGTCAGACTTCCCTTGTCAAGACCCTGAAGGAACGGTTTGAGGCTCTTCATATTCCTGAATCAACCAGATGCCATTGGGTTACATTGGCACGTGATAGGGTCCAATGGAAGTGTTACTGGCGCCCGCTCAAGCAAATCAATGAATAAAGGGATTCAAGTGATCAAGTGATCAAGTAAATAATGCTGCTATCAGCACAGGAATTCAAATAGTTTTTTGAAAGTCATATTTCTGTGCTGTTGGATAAAGGCCTAATAGTAGTATTTCTAGGTTATATGGCATTTCCATTTTGGGTGGGAGGAAGGTTTGAGTCATTTTGGGTGGGAGGACAGTCTGAGTCCATGCTCAGGGGTCACGCGTGGTGCTTAAGGGACCCTATAATGCCAGAGATTAAATCCAGGCCCCTGCATGAAAAGAAGGATTTCTAGTCCTTTGTGTATCTCTTGGCCTCTATATTTCCAATTTTGTTTTGCTTTGGAGTCACATCCAGCAGTGCTCAGGGGCTACTCCCAGCTCTGTTTTCAGGGATTGCTCCTTGGAAATGTTCAGTGAACTGGGGTGTCAAGGATCAAACCCTGGTCTTCTGCTGCATGTTACGCACATGCTCGACCCACTGAGCTATCTCTCTGGACATATTGTTTTACTTTTTAAGGACTCTCCATACCGCTTTCCACAGAGGCTTTTTCAATCGACATCTCCATCAGCAATGTAAAAGAGGCCTCTTATCACACCCTTGCCAGCACTTGTTCCATCTTTTTGTATAAGCCAGTCTCACAGGGTGAAATGCTGCCTACTCAGTAAAATCGTGATTGCCCTTCTGATTAGTGATGTTGACCCTTTTTCATATGCCTGTGGGCCCTCTGTATTATCCTTTGTAAAGTATCCACTCAGGATTTTTGTCCATTTTATTTCATAAGGTTGTTTGGTATTTTGGGTTTTGTTGTGGCTGTTGTTTATATATTTTGGATATTTGTTACATGTATGATGTACAGGTATCTTCTCTCAATTTGTTTTTCTGCTAGTTTCTTTTGCCTTATCAAAGCTTTTAAATTTTATGTAAATTTTTGTGACTTTATGTTTATTTTTATACTTTCTTATCCATTGCTGTTGGGATCAAGTCTCTAGACAATATTTATAAAGTCATAGTTCAGGAGTTCATCATTATATTATTCTATGCATCTTAAGCTTTCAAGTTTTATATTCAAATTTCAACACATTTTGAGATAATTTTGTGTATGGTGTTGAATAATGGCACATTCTCTATTTTCTTGTCCTTCAAATTTCCAAAACCATTTATTGAAGAGGGCTTAATTAAATATTCATATTGTGTGGGTTTATTTCTGGGCACTCTATTTGATTCCATTGGCCTGTGTGTCTGTTTTTGTTCCAAGTAACTGTTTTGATTTCTCTTCCTGAAGATTAGATTGTTTATTTGATATTTCCCTTGTTTATTTATCCAGGCCAATATTGCAATAAACTTCCCTCTTAATAGTCTTTTTTTCCTGTATCCATTGGATCTGAAAACTCACCTCTTTGTTTTTATTCTTCTTTTTTTGTAATATTTTATTTGTCCTTTGATTTCTTCATTTGCCCCATGAGTTATTCAGACGCATGCAGTTTAGTCTTCACATGGCTAATATTTTTTCTTTTTTCTATTTATTGTTAATTACTAGTCTTATACAATTGTGATCAGAAAAGATATTTGATATTTCAATCTTTATTGACTAAAATATTTATGACCTTACATTTTATCTTTTGTCTTTTCTCATTGTTGTATATTCCTATTTTTAAGTTGTTTCTAAAATTTTTCTTTATTCCTTATACACCATATAAGAAGTAGATCTAAAATATTTCTTATATACCATATAAGAACTATATCTAAAATAGTCTTTTGTGTTTCTATCAACTCATCATTATGAAAGGACAGATTCTGTCCTTTTCTCATTCCCCTTTTATGTTTTATTGCCTTATGACTATTGTTTTTGCCTATGTCTCTTTATTACAATTTATCACCAAGATCAAGATTTTGTTGGATTTTTAAAAAATAAAGTTTCTTATTGAATTATACCTTTCAACATTTTGTTTTGTTTTGTGTCACTTGTCACTTGTCTTCCCGTTGTTCATCAATTTGCTCCAGCACACACCAGTAACATCTCCATACATCCTGTCACATGCTAGTGTAGCCCAAAGGCAACTGCTCGCTCCGGGAATATGAAGAGCCTCAAACCATTCCTTCAGGTCATGGCATGAGGTCTATAATCATTACTGCTTTTTGGCATATCAATACCACATGGGTACCTTGCCAGACTCTGCCGTGCAGGTGGGATACTCTAGTAATAGCCTCTCATCTCACGCATTTATTGATGAAACTGGGAAAAAGATTGGCTTTTCTGCTGGGTGGAGCTCTGACGAGCTGTGGGGTCTGGACATTGAAAACGGTGGCCCTTATGGTGTGGGGGTTCCTTTGGCTTCTAGCATCCGGACCCCACAGCTCATCGGAGCTCCACCCAGCAGAAGAGCTAACAAGCCCTGCTTGTCAGAATCCCATCCTACAGCAGTCTATTTCAAGCCCAGGTATGCCTGACCCAGAGACTTAGATACACAGGGCAGAGCTGCTACCAGCTCTCCCTGTGCTCAGCTGATTATGAGGCACCCAGGAGGGTAAGCAGGTTCTAGCCCTGGCCCACCATCCCAGCAGAGCCTCGCAAGAAGCTTGTTTTGTTTTAGTTTGTTTTTTGGGCCACACTGGACAGTGTGCCCTACCCTCTGTACTATCCTCTGGCAACTCCTTCCAACATTTCTTGCAGAGTCTAGTGTAGTAAACTCTATTGGCTTTTTTTAAAGATCTTTATTTCTGCTTTATATTATGATGATAATTTTTCAGGCTAACATATTCTTGCATTTGAATTTAAAAGACATTTCCTGTCTTTTAATAACATGGATATGTCATTTCTTCTAGTCTGTAAACTCTTCTACTGAGAAGTCTGATAAAAAGTCCTATGGGGTTCCTTTTCTATGCACCTTCCCCACCACACCCCGAATAGCCAACATTTTTCTCGTTATCATTTATTTTGATATCTTGGTGTAGATCATTACTGATTCAATTTTGTCATTCTCTCAACTTCCTGGAGATTTGTGAGCCCGTGTATCCTTAGGTTTAGCTACTCCTTGGCTATTATTTCCTTGATGCTGTTCATTACTCTTTCTTCACTTTATGGCACCCTCATAACTCTGTTTGCCCTTCTAATAGAATCTAGTCTTTGTAATTGACATCTCCATTTTTCTGTCTTGTTTTTCTCCTCTCCCGTTTGAGTCATTGCTGTGATTTCATCCCGGTGGTTTCTGGTAACCTTTCCCCTGTAAAATTGAGTTATGCTTTTCACGTTAGATTGGATTTTACTCAATGTGCCTTTCATACACAGAATCCCTGTTGGGAGTTTTTTGATGTCTTAAATCTTGTTAGTGAAGAGCTCCTTGTGCTCTTGTAGTTCTGTTTTGTTTGCTTTTGTTCTTGCTTTTGAGCCACACCCAGAGGTGCTCAGGGCTTACTTTTGACTCTAGGCTCAAAAAATCACTGCTGGTGGGTTTCAGGGGGACCATCTAGGGATCTGGGGACTGATCCTGGATCAGGGTAAGCAGGGCAAGTGTTTTACCCACTGTACTGTCTCTCCAGCCTTCCTACAAGTTTTTTAAAGTAATAATGCATCATATAAATCCCGAGTTAATAAAAATGTATGATTGATAAATTGTATTGATGCTATGACATCAGATGTTATATGTCTTAAATGTATCTCACTGAAAATAAACATAAGCATATACTATATTACTTCCACTAAAAGTATTATAGCTTTTATAGTCCTATTATAGCTTTAAGTATACATTTGACTCCTTTGTTTGTCTGACTGCATTTTCATCTTTGTCTGTGGTAAACACCTATTGGTCTCAGTCAAAAAGACTTTTAAACTTATTTTTATGGAGGCAGGATTGAACCAAGGGCCTCACATGTGTGAAGTATATACTCTACAACTGAACCTATTTGTCCAGCCTCCACAGTTAGTTTTTGTTTTATTTAAATCATCTGCCTCTGGGCTGGAACAATAGTGCAGTGTTAAGGTGCTTGCCTTGCTTGCAGTTAGCCTGCTTTTGATCCCTGGTAGCACTATGATTCCCAAACACCACCGGGAGTGATCTCTAAATGCAGAGCCAGGAGTAAGCCCTGAGGGAAAAAAAAAAGAAAGCAAAAACAAAATAAATCATCTGCTTATTTTTCTTTATATAACAAAATGAGTGATATCATATAGTGTTTGTTTTTCCTGACTGCTTTCACTAACCCAAACATCAAACTTTTGATCAACCCAATTATTGCAAATAGCAGTATTCTCTTGGATACAGTTGACAGTATTTCATTGTAAATGTTTATTGCTTCCTTTTATTCGTTAGCCAATGCACACTCGGGTTGTTTCCCATTCTTTTGTTTGTTTGTTTTGCTTTATTTGGAGGCTATACCCAACTGTGCACAAGACGTATTCCTGGCTCTAGGTTCACGGATCACTCCTGGGAGGGTTCAGGGGACCATTTAATACTTGCAATAAACACAGCAGTACATAGATCTCTTTCAGCAAGTGTTTAAGCATCTGAGAGGTAAATAGCCAGGAGTAGAATAAGTAGGATAATTGGATCATATAAAGTTTATCTTTTAATTTGTAAGTAATCGCCATACTGCTTTCCACAACAGTCTTACCAATTTACATTGCCTTAGCAGTGCATGAGGGCTCCTGTAACTCCACATTCTCACAGTACTGGTTGTTTCTTATCTCTTGGTTAAAAGTTGCTGTTAAAGTGTGAGATGAAATCTCATTATTTTAATTTGAATTCCCTTAATCAACAGAGATAATAAATACTTTTTATTCTCCTACTGTTCTTAGTATGCATTCTTTGGAAAAAATGTCTGTACCTATGTCTGATTTCCACTATTTCATTGATCTGTTTCTTTATTGTTGAAATTTAAGAGCTGCTGTATTTAGATATAATCCCTTGTCAGACATCTTATGAACAAACATCTTCTCCCATTCTGTAGGCTGACTTTCCACTATTTTGTTGTTGTTGTTTGTTTGCGTTAGTGCAGTGCTTGGTGCTTAATCCTAGCTCTGTGCTCTCTGTACTCAGAAATCACTCCTGGTGGGGTTCTGGGGACAGCATGGGATGCCAGGGATAGAACCCAGGTTGACCATGTGCAAAGCAAGTGCTATACCTGCTGGTCTATTGCTCTGATCCCATATTTCCATTTTTATTTTATATTTTAGGGGGCTGGGGTATACTCTTCAATGCTCTGGGGTTACTCCTGGCTCTGGACTCAGGAATTAATCCTTGTGATGCTCGAGGGACCATATGGGATGCCAGAGTTAGAACCCACATCGGTAGCATACAAGGCAAATGCTCTTCCCACTGTACTATCACTCTGGCCCCATCTTTCTATTTTTAATACAATTTCCTCTCATTGTACGTAAGCATTTTGGTTAGATGTAGTCCCAGTTGTTTCTGCTCCCAGTTGTTCTCTTGCCTCTGAAGTCAAATCTCCATGCACATTTATAAAGCATTCCTTTATGTATTTTATGGTTTCATGCCTTATACCAGTTCTGATCCCCTCCCCATTGCTTTTTGGGCATTAGTTATTCCTCTACTATATTTCCTGATATTCCACATATGAGTGAGATCATTTGGTGTCTCTTCCTCTCACACTGGCTCATTTCGCTCAGCATGGCCCTTCAGATCCATCCATGTAGCAGCAAACTTCATGACTTCACATGACAGGAACTTTGTTGTTTTATAAAAAACAACTTCATTTTAACCCTGTGATTTACAAAGTTGTTCACCATAAGTTGCTTCAGTTACTCAGTGTTTCAACACCAGTCCCACCACCAATGTGCCCTCTCGCCACCAAAGCCCCTATTTCCCACCCATCCACCCCCAAGCCTGCTCCCATAGCAGATTAACTTTCCATTGCTAATGGTAACATATATCTCATGTGCTAAGGGTGTGACCTTTATACTGAGCTGTTACAAGCAAATTGGGTGTGTGCTGCTCAGTGTTCCAGTATTGTAGTGGCCGTGCACTCCGGGAATTCAAAGTCTTTAACGGGGTGAAAAGGTTGGAGTTGCATTTTTTAACTGACTGGAGGCTTTGGGGTATGGAAGTGTTCTGCTAGGCGTTCTGGAAGAACAGTGGGGTAGGAGCAGGTGGTCCTTTTCCAAGTCCATGAAAGCCTGGGGATTTCAGTCACAAAACTTGCATACCTGAGCTTTTCAACAGATTAATTTCTGGGAGGAGCTCATCTGAGCAGTGGAGATTGGTCTTGAACATGGCAGCGATTGTGGGATGTGGAGTTTTTCCCCTGCTAGGACTCTATTTGGATGGGCCAGACCAAAACCCATCTCCCTCTGAAGTGCCCAAGTGTAGAGCCTGAAGGACAGAAAGCATCTTTGCGACTTGTTGATCTCTTCCAGTTTTATACATGAGTCTCTGGATCATGGCCGGTGAATGAGATTATTGGCGCCTGAGGTAGTTAATGGACATGCCTGCCAGGCCTTCCAGAAGAACAGCAGGGTGGGAGGAGGTGCCCTTCTCCAAGTCTGTGAAATCCTTGGGATTTCAGTCACAAAACCTGCATACCAGAGCTTTTCAACAGATTAATTTCTAGGAGGAGTTTGTCTGAGCAGTGGAGATTCATCTTTAACATGGCAGCGATTGTGGGATGTGGAGATTTTTGGTTGCTAGGGCTCTGTTTGGAAGGGCCAGACCCAAATCTATCCCCCTCCGAGGTGCCCTAGATGTACAGGCTGGTGGACTGGGAGCATCTCTGCCACTTGTTCATCTCTCTGAAGATTTATGGATGAGTTTCTAGATCATGGCTGGTGAATGAGCTTCTTAACTGTGGCTTCTGATCTCCTTTGAGGTTTATTTACAAGTTTCTGGTATGCGGCCAATAAGTGAGCTTGTATGGTTGAGTCTGAGGTGATTTGGGGGTGTGGCTCCCACATGCCTAACTCTGGGAGTTTTAACTTCTGGGAGAGAGTCCTGGGTTGTTGTAGACGGGTCAGGGGCACCACAGAGATTTTTTTATTCTTGATCACTTGAATCCCGTTATTCATCGATTTGCTCGAGCGGGCGCCAGTAACATTTCCATTGGACCCTATCACGTGCCAATGTAGCCCAATGGCATCTGGTTGATTCAGGAATATCAAGAGCCTCAAACCGTTCCTTCAGGGTCTTTTCAGGAAGTCTGACCATCTTGTATGTGGGCGGCCACGTGGTCTTTTGATATCCGTGGGATCCAGTCAGTAATGGCTCTAGTCCAGCAGTTGTCTCCAAATCGCATTACATGTCCAGCCCATCTGTTTTCGATACCTTGGAAACGAGACAGCGCCCTGATTCTGGAATAGCGACGGAGGTCAGAACTCCTGATTCCCTCTCACTTGAGTGAGGCGTGATATTCCAAGCATAGCTCTTTCGATTCCTCTCTGGGAGACCCGAAAGCATTCTCATCCTGCCGTAGGGGCCCAGGTCTCTGAGGCATATGTTAATGCAGGGAGAACGGTGGAGTCAAAGAGATGTGCCCGGCCGGGGTTCTTTGTCCTTTTAGCTATTTCTTCAATGCCTTTGAAGGCATTCCATGCCGCTCTTTCCTCCTGGCAGTTCAGGTTTTAGGTCGTCATCCTGTTGATTTCCGACCTAGGTACACATAACTGCTGCTTCAGAGATGTTTGTTCCATGAGAGTGAATGGAGACACAGGTACACCCGAGAGCAGAAACCAGCTTTCCCCTGAACCCCTGCATTCCATGGACCACGAGAGCAACTTCCGACCCGAGTCCACCATCCCGATGGAGCCTCGGAGGAGCCCAGAGGAACCCCCACACCTTGCTGGCTGCCATTTTCACAATCTACACTCTGCAACAGGTAAGATCCCCACCCAGCAGACTAATCCAGTCTCCAGCCCCCAGATTAATCCAGTCTCCAGCTGGCTTGTCAGAAACCCAGCCTACAAGGACCCACCACGCAGAGACCCGCCCTTCAGAGGAGAGTATTTCAAGCGCAGGAATGCTTGAGCCAAGACACAGATTTTTTATTAATTAATATTTTATTATACCACGTGAGATATACAATTATAAAGATGTTCATGTTTGAGTCGGTCATAAAGTGTTCCAGCGCCCATCCCTCCGCCAATGTCCCCACTTCCTTCCCTCCTCCCCTAGCCTGCCTCTATGGCAGGTTCTTTATCTCTTTACTCTCCCTCTCTTCCTTTTCCTACACATTGTGAATTGCAATACATATGTTTAGAGGCTACGTGTATCCTTTTGCCTATATTCAATGTTCAGTTCTCAGCTGGTATCATCATTTTCGACGATTATTAGCACACTGTTCCCTTCTCTGTCTTACATAACCTCTGATCCCACACATTTGTGGTATACCAGGTTTTGAAATATCCCACAGGCGCTTTGCCATGGGGATCGGACTGTGTCCTGCTGTGGAGTCCGGACCTTGAGGATGACTGTGGTTGTGTTGCTCAAGGTTTTCCGGCTTTTGAGAGTCTGTGGGGGGACAGGCAAGGAGCAAAACCTGCTCCCATTCCAAGACCCCCATCAACCTAGCACAAGGCGGACAGGCAGAGACTCCGCCCTGCACCTGAGTACCTACCTGGTATCTGGCAGAGAGCCTTAGCAGCGGTTCTGGGCAGGGCCGTGAGGCCTTTGTAGAGGGGAGCCGAAGTGGGGAGACAGCCCCAGCTTCAGCTCCCTAAAAAGCCTGATTGGCGTGGTCACGAGTCTTGTATGCCTGGGCTAGAATTCGGCCTCACTCTTGGGTAGGGCTGTGTCCAGACCAGAGAGATTTTTGAGAATCAGGATGTCCGAGGGCGCCCTCTAGCTGCTGGTGCCTTTACTCCCCTGGTGCAGGTTGACCCGCTGGTGGGACCAGCAGGTCCCCACTCGAGTATCTGCGACCACAGCCCTGGTAGGGACCAGGACCGGAGCAGTGGCCGCTGCCTTTCGTGACTTGGGTACTGTGGATGAGCTGAGGCCACCAGACCAACAGACCCCATCCTGAGACTCCCAACTGTTGGCACTTCGGGGAGTTTTCTTCCATTGTGCATTGTGGGTGCAAGAGCTGGTTGGGAGAGGAAATGGTGGTGGGTGTCATGCTGGCATGGCCAACTTCCGTAAATAGTGGTGAATACACCTCACCTTCTCCCGGACCTCAGCACCCATCCTCCGCAGCAGTACCAAATTGCACCGAAAAGCTTTTCAGACATATTAAAATTCTATTATCACATACAAGGCCTTGAGCTGTGGGAGCTCAGCCATCTGGAGGATGGTTACTGCCATCATTATACAGCCCACTCTGGGCTAGCGATTCTCGGCTGGTGACCAGTCGGTTTGGTTTAATGCCACTCTCCCTGAGCCAGGATATCCATGGGGCAACGGCATTTACACGCTCAGAAAGTTTCTGGCCTTATCAGCTGTTCAGGGCTCTGAGCGCTATTTCACCTCCGTGACCTCCAGTGCTTGCTGCCACACTGCCGCCATCTTGGTGACCCCCATCTAGGAACTTAGGTTTTTTTTGTTTTTGTTTTTGTTTTTTAATAACTTTCAGCACTGTGGTTTAAGTACAATACTGTTAGGATTTCATGCATAATACATCTCTACCTTTTTGCAGGCGTAAGACTGCATTTAGATAAGCTAGTGTAAGCCTGAGATAGTTCAAGAGGCTGAGTACATACTTTTGCATGCGGGAGGCCCAGGTTTGCTCCCCATTACCACCTGGTTCCCCTAGAACTGCCAGGAACACTTCCTGAGCACATATTCCTGAGCACTGCTGCATGTGGCCAAAACAAACAAAAAATTGATTAACTTTACGGTTTAGCATATCCATTTCTTTCTAGTCTGAGGGAGTTCCCACTACCATTTATTTGAATAACTTCTCTCTTCTCTTCATTCTTCCCTATCCATTAATTATTCTTTGTTGTCTTTCCTAATTGCATCACATAATTTCCATAGTGTTTCTTTTCTTTTATCTCATTTTTCTCTTTTCCAAGTGAATTATTTGAACATTATTATCCTTGAATTCACTGATTTATTACTACATTTTCCCTATTCTCATAATTTCTCTGACTCTGATCTCATTTCTTGAAATCTGCACTTTCTAGCTTCTTTCTTTATAGCTTTAATTTCTGTGATCTTCATTGATTTTATTCCTGAGATATTTATTCATTTTTATGAGTTCCGATTATTAGTTTTTCTGAATTTACTTGTTTCACTTTGAGTTTATTATAGCAATCTGAACTCTGTTGATGATAGGGAGATGTAATTGTCTCTGTTTTTGAAATCAGTTCTAGAGAGTTCTCTCCTTGTGATTGCATGTTCTCTGAGGTGTTATTTTCTATTTATTACAATTTTTTCTCTGTTGTTTTGTTACTTCTGATTTCTCTTTTTGCTGAGGATCTGACAAAGATAGAGGGCACACCTTGTATGTGTGATGTCCTGGGTTTGACTCAAGCATCACACACACATGTGCATGCACACACACACCGCAAAGAGTTGTTTTGTTCTGTTTTCATTCTACCTTATCATAAACATAAAAATTAAATTAGACTTACTTTCCTAGAAGTTCACGTGTGGCCTTTGGTTGTCTTTCTTACCTTTATTTTTCCTTTTTGGTTTTGGGCCATTTTCAGTGATGCTCAGGTGCAACTCCAGGCTCTGCACTGGTCGGGAGGACCTTGTGGGGTACTGGGAATTGAACCTGGTCAACCTGGTTAGTCCATCCTTCCTTCCTTCCTTCCTTCCTTCCTTCCTTCCTTCCTTCCTTCCTTCCTTCCTTCCTTCCTTCCTTCCTTCCTCCCTCCCTCCCTCCCTCCCTCCCTTCCTTCTTCCTTCCTTTCTTCCTTCCCTTCCTTCCTTCCTTCCTTTCCTTTGCTTCCCTCCTTTTCCTTCTTTCCTTCTTACCTTCCTTCCTTCCTTTTCTTTTCATTTTTTTGGTTGTGGGATCACACCCAGCAATTCTCAGGGGTTCCTGCACTCAAGAATTACTCCTAGCAGTGCTCAGGGGACCAAATGGGATGCTGGGGACCAACCTCAGATCACTGCATGAAAGACAAATGCCCTACTCCCTGTTTTATCGCTCTGGCCCCCTTCCCTTTTCTTTCTTTCCTGTTTTTGGCTGCTCTCAGTATTAAGGGCTTAAGAGAAAGTCCCTGAGTCAGCAGATTAGGGAACAGGAGGGTGGGTTCCAGCTGCTGTTGCAAAAAGACTGCAGAGACCTAGTTCATTCTAATACCACTAATATTCTTTTTTTTTTTTTTTTGTTTGTTTTTTGGGGGTCACACCCGCAATGCTCAGGGGTTTCTCCTGGCTCTGCACTCAGGAATTACTCCTGGCGGTGCTCGGGGACCATATGGGATGCTGGGGATTGAACCCAGGCCGGCATGGAAGTAAGGCAAACCCCCTACCCCGCTGGACTATCACTCCGGCTCCCACCACCGATATTCTTTCTCTCTGTGGTTCCAGATCTAAGACTTGGAAGTCTGTCTGCAATGACGTCCATGCCCGTTCGAGGGCACAGGCAGAGGTATGTGTTCTATAGCACTTTCTCTATTATTGTCTTTGCTGGGGTTCCAAACTGTATGGAATAGTCCAGTAACTCTGAATGGGATTCACTGAGGCCCAGAGTGTCCCTCCAAACTGCTTCCACTTTTTCCTCCCCAGGGCCTCTGACTGACCCAGCTACCCAGTCTTCAACATAACATCCCATAATGCAGCCCATGTGTTTCTCTCCACCCACCTCCTGTCATGTAAGTGGGTCTCAGTCTCATCCTGAGCTCTGGAGCCCTTTCTGTGCCCTGGCTTTCCAATTAACTGAGAGTGTTTGGGGATGGTTTGGTTTGGTTTGTATCAAATCCAAGGCTTCCATGCAAGGCAACTGCTTTCCCACTGAGTCTTATCGCCAGCCCTTGGGAATAAAGCAAGGAATCTCCTCTATGGCCCACCTGCTACTAACATTAACTAGTACAAAATTTTAATAATAAAACAAAAAATGGAACAAAATATTCACAACCTTCCTCTAAAACATTCTTGTACAGTTAATGTTTTAAAAAAAAATGTTACAGGGGCCGGAGCGATAGCCCAGCAGGTAGGGCGTTTGCCTAGCACGCGGCCAGCCCATGCCGGCCTGGGCCCGATCCCCGGCATCCCATATGGTCCCCCCGAGCACCGCCAGGAGTAATTCCTGAGTGCAGAGCCAGGAGTAACCCTGAGCATTGCCGGGTGTGACCCAAAAAAGCAAAAAAAAAAAAGAAATTACGATCCTTATATGTAGGATTCCAGGGCTACAATGAGCCAAATTTGAGAACTATCACTCTAGCTTATCGAAACAGTTGCTTTGTATTAGGCTAACAAATCTGAACACTTCTTGGGGCAGGGAGAGACGGGACAGAGGATAAGGTGAAGCCTTGCATACACTCAACACGGGTTCGATGCCCGGCATCCCATATGGTGCCCTGAGCACCACCAGGTGTGATTCCTGAATGCAGAACCAGGAAAAACCCTGAGCATCTCCAAGTGTGGCCCCCAAAAAAACAAAAATAAATGAAATCTGAGCACTTCATAAATTGACACTGACTTTGCAGATTTCTCAATCCAAGGTTTAACTTAGAGGTATTTTGTTTATGCTCTCCATTTCCTCTACGGGGTATCTTAGTTTGAGTTTGCTGATACACTGTTATTTGCTGTTAAGCAACACCATAGATTTGAGTGACAAACATTTGCTTTTTCACAGCTCTGAAGACAAGGGTAGGAAGTCCAAGATCATGGTGCAAGCATATTCACTAGTTAGAACTCGGTTTCTGGTTGACAGTTGCCATTTTCATTATCCTCATGGCGGAGAGGGGGTGGGAGCAAGGGGAGAGAGCTAGTGTCTCTGTAGAGCCATTTTCACATCTTGGGGACCTCATACCTGTGATGTCATATAAACGTGATTCCATAACCAACCCCTATTTCCTGGTATCATCACAGTGTTAGGGGTTAGGACCTCAACCTGTTAATTTTGGAAGGATACAAATATTTGGATTATAACAGATGACAGTATTTTTATTTTTATTCTATGCTTTTTAGGCTCATTTTTGGGGAGCATTTTCTCTAATTTCTTGCATCCCTTTTATGCAGTATTATGATGATATAAATTTCTTCCATACCCAAGCCCAGCATTTTCCCCTTTTTCATAAAAATGCTTTGTTTTCTAAATTGAAACACTGAATCTTGATCTTGTCATTTGATTATAACCAAAATCATCCAGATGACCAAAGATCTTTTTAATTTTTAATTAAATTTTTTATTTAAGTAACTGTGATTTACAAAATTATTGATAGTGAAGGCTCCGATGCCCAGTGTTTCAAATGTAGTTAATTCCCAAAGTGTAGCAACACAGCAACACTGGTCTGTGTGATGGTCTGTTAGTCTGATCTATGATCACCATAGAAGTCAGGCGGGAGGTGTGGGGGAAGCGATAGCAGTGTGTAGGATGCTTGTCTTGCAAACTGCCTGGCCAGATTCAATCTTCAACATCCTGTTATGATCCCCAAGTACCACCAGGAGTGATTCCTGAATGCAGAGTCAGGAGTAATCAGGGTAGGCATCACAGGTGTGTCCCAATCCCAAAAAAGAAAAATTTAAAAGAAGGGGTAGTGGGACCTTAGAGATGGCATGGGGGTTAAAGAACTTGCCTTCCTTATAGTTAACCCTAGTTCAATCTCTGGCATTGCATAATGCCCCTGATCAATGCCAGAAGTGGTCCCTGAGCACAGAGCTAGGAGTAAGCCCCAAGCATCATCAGGTATGGATCCCAAACAAAAAGAAAACTAGATCCTAAAATAATATGACTTCCTTTTTTTCATTAAAATAATTCAGGGAGATAAATAATTCAGCTACCTTGTTGTCAGGATACTAAGGCATCCCTTTGGAAAGGCATTGTGAGGAATTAAAGTCTTTTGCCCACAATTGTGTAGTAAACTATGATGGAAATGGCTCCAGCAGCCTAGTTGATCCTTTAGACAGTTGACTACAACCCAGCTGACAATTTAACTTCAGACCTTGAGAAGGTCTGAAGTTAAATTGAGAAGCAAGACCTTGAGAAGCCCTTCCCAGTGTCCAGGCGCACACACACACACACACACACACACACACACACACACACACTCAGGTATAAGAAATATGGATTTTTTAAAAGGTGGAAAGAATTGAAAGATAGCAGAGCTATTGGGGCACTTTCCTTGTCCACTGCCTACCCAGGATTGAACCCCAGAACCCCACGAGGTCCCCCAACACTTCATGAGTAGCAGAGTCGGAGATACATCCAGAGTGTAGAGCTAGAAGCCCTCAACACAGCCTGGTATGATCCAACCCTATTTCTTCCAACCCCAAGCAAAAGAAGACAAGAAAATAGAGACAATCCTGGCAATTTTTAATCAAATTAAATTTATTCAATTTACAGTTAACTTAATGTTGAAATTGTGCTCTTCCTAATAATCTTTTATAATAATGATTATGGTTACGAATTTAAAAATATTTCTTCACTTTTCTTCCCTCGATAGGGAATGCAGACTATGGGACACTAAAATCATCTCAAGCATGCATAGTGCCAGGGATTAAGCGCTGAACCTCCCACTTGCATTCTAAACCACTGAGTAATCCTCTACGTGCGGGACCATCTCAGTGTCCCACACAGCGGGACTGTCCTTTCGGATCACCTCGGCAGGTGCACTGGCACAGCGGTTTGAACTTACCTTGCACTTGCCAGATAGTGCCGTAGCCACTGAACCATCTCTGGGCTCCTCAGTATTCTTAATCACACAATTCCAACATTTTTACCAGTAATTGTGGCATTTTTTGACTGGTTTGTCTTAGTCGTGTTCCTTGTACATGGATCAATGAACTGTTCCTAGAGAAGTACTGAGGGGGAGGGAGGTGACAAGGAAGTACTCAGGACAGTGGGATCTTTGGGGGTGTGGAATGAAATATCTTCATATATTCTCTTTCCTCCACAACTAACTGCATAAGAAAGAGTTCGTCCCACCCCTTCCACAGCCTGGTTGAGTTTCAGTATTCCTGAGGGAATTTTCATCTACCTTGGACTGTGGGGGAATCCAAGAGATTGCCCTAAAGTTTCCCTCACTTAACATTATAGACTGAGGAGGGTCCCCAGACAATATATGTACCGGACACAAACATATGGAGCTGCTAGGCCTAATTCATCCAAGTTCATTATTAGTCACTGAATGTGTAACAGGTCTATCACTTCTTGGCCTTTTGGCTATGATCAAGTGTGAACGCACAACAGGTCTATTATATTCACTGTATCACTGTCTTCCCGTATATCATCAATTTGCTTGAGCAGGCACCGGTAACATCTCAATACGCCCTGTCACATGCGAGATAGCCCAAAGGCATCATCCCACTCCAGGAATATAAAGAGCCTCAAACCATTCCATCAGGTCATGGGAATGAGGTCTCTAATTGTTACTGGTATTTGGCATATCAAATACGACACGGGTAGCTTGCCAGGCTCTGCCGTGGGTGGGATACTCTTGTAGTCACCTCAAAACTTGAGCAATTATTGATGAAATATGTGGCCGCTGTGGCCTCGTGAGCCGGGCTGTGATCAGTTCTTCTGCTGGGTGGAACTCTGAGGAGAGGGGAGTCCGGCTAAATACAAAAAATATATTTACTATGGGATAGGCATGATACCCATATTTTATGTGTTTGAAAAGAGTCCCTTTGACAGTGGCAAATCACTAGCACTGAATAAATATCTTTAAGTAGGTTATAGAAAATAGAAAATGGGGAAGGGGGAAGAAAGAAAAAAGAAAGTGAAAGGTTTGAATCTTCTTTCCCATGCTACAAAATTCCAGAAAAGAATTATAATAGTGATAGATTTTTTAAATCTGCAAATAACTTTATTTTCTCCTGTCTGATTAAAAAATAAAATAAAATAACTATTTTCTTAGTAAGGTTAGGTGGTTGCTATCGCCAGATGAAGCAAAAATGCCTCACGGGTTTTCTTTTTACTTTTTGGGTCACATACGGTGATGCTCAGGGGCTACTCCTGGCTCTGTGCTCAGGACTTATTCCTGGCAGTGCTTGGGGGCCATATGGGATACTAGGGATCAAACCCAGGTCAGCGTGGTGCAAGGCAAATACCCTCCCTGCTGTACTATCACTCCAGCCCCAAAGTGCCTCATATTTAAAAGTGAAATTCTTTGGGGCAGAGGAGATATAATACAGAGGGTTGACCCTGTTTGAATCTTTGACACCTGGCAGTGCTCAGGGGTTACTCCTGCTTCTGCATGGGGGACTATAGCAGATGTTGGGGATTATATCAGAATCAACAGCATAAAAGGCAAATGCTCTACCCACTGTACTATCTCTCCAACCCTTAATTTTCTTAAAATGTTTAATTATTGTTTTTGTGTCCATCACCTCTAATATTTTATGAGATTTTTAACAGACATAACTTTACTACAACCTCTAGTCTCAAAAAATCATCAGTCTACACTATTCACTTGATCACTTGACATCCCATTATTCATCGATTTGTTCGAGTGGGCGCCAGTAATATTTCCATATGACCCTATCACGTGCCAGAGTAGCCCAATGGCATCTGGTTGCTTCAGGAATACAAAGAGCCTCAAACAGTTCATTTAGGGTCTTGACGAAGAAGTCTGACCATCTTGTAGGTGGGTGGCCACGTGATCTTTTGACATCCCATGGGATCCAGTTGGTAACGGCTCTAGTCCAGCGGTCGCCTCCAAATCGCATTACATGTCCAGCCCATCTGACTTTCAATGCCTTGGCAAACGAGACAGCATCCCTGACTGGAACAGCGACGGAGGTCAGAACTCCGATTCCTTCTCTCACTTGAGTGAGGCGTGATAATCCAAGCATAGCTCTTTCGATTCCTCTCTGGGAGACCCGAATAGCATTCTCATCCTGCTTTCGTAGGGGCCCAGGTCTCTGAGGCAGTGTTAATGCAGGGAGAATGGTGGAGTCAAAGAGATGTGCCCGAGCCGGAGGTTCTTTGTCTTTTTAGCTATTTCTTTGATGTGTTTGAAGGCATTCCACTTACCAATATATTTGTGATACTTCTTGATTTTGTAATTCAAATATTAGTTGACTTCCATTTGTGAATTCTGAATGGTAGTACTCTCAAAGAACGAGTAGCAAGCTAACCGGAAACAGCTTTACAACTGTATTACACTAGGTGGCAGCAAACAATTGGAAGCACCAAGTGAAACCCATTTGCATGGTACTCAACTGAAGCACAGTAAAGAGCTAATTCTTATATTGGAGAAAAGAAAACATTGCTCCTGACTGCTGAACATTCTTCAAGATTTATCACTTACTTGGTAGACACTTAAAAATAAATTATTAAACATTATATTAAAATATTATGAGCACTTCTTAATAGTTCTTGCATATCACACGACAACTCAATTTATTGCTCTTTTCCTGGGGTGGGTAGGGCAGGTGGGCACACCCAGAAGTTTTCAGTGTACACTCTAGGCTCAGTGCTCAAAGGGCACTTCTGCCAGTGCTTGGGAACCCAATGTGGTGCCAGAAATCAAGCTGAAGTTGGCCATGTGCAAGGCAAATCTGTTAACATCTGTACTGTCGCTCCAACTCCTATGTTTTGATCTTTTTGTTTTGTTTTGGGGACCCAGCTAGTGGTGCTCAGGGCTTATTCCTGACTCTGTGCTCAGAATCACTCCAACCCGCTCCTGGCAGGGTTCGAGGACCATATGGGGTGCCAGATGTGCGCCCTACCTGCTGTTCTATCGCTGCAGCCCACAATTTGGTCTTTGAAGACTCAATGATTAGAATATAATGGGGAACAGGAGTTAGCTTTTGGGAATCAAGCCCAGTGTCTGAAAGATGCAAGGCAAGGGCTCTAACCCTGAGATATATTCCTATTTCCTAGAATATAATTTTAATATATAGTATGCCCAAATTTTACATTCAGCTACTTTCTAGTTTTCAATCATATTATACACTGTCATCTGTCAATAGTTTTGAATGTTGTTCCTCAATCTGGAATTATTGTGCCACGCACACACAGACACACATATACCCACAAACACAAACATACTACTTTTTTCAATACACTTCCATTTGTTCAGTCCCCAATGACCATCATGATGCAATCAGATCTCACTTTTCTGTGTTCCAGAAGTACTGTGACAATACCCATAGTAATAGGTAGCTCTATGTTATATCTGACTCATCCACTAGACGTTGGGCAGCATGCCAAGTTGTACAGCCACTATCCAGCAATTTCTCTAAAAAAGAAGTAGACATTGATTTGGGTGTGTTAACAGAAACTAAGCTTCTCTATGAGAGAGTTAATCATGACTCTTCCTACAAAAAAAAATGTTCCAAGATCTAATATTGTGGTGCAGCAGCATAGAATTATGATTGATGAAACTGGTCAAGTCAGAGCCCATAGAGACAAACTCAGGTTCACCATAGTGTATTGTTACACACCACCTAATGGAGAAGCATGAAGTGGATGGGGAAAGTTGAAAAGAGTCCGAGAAAAGGAAGAAGAGAGAAATGAGAGGAACCTACAGGCAGGGTGCTGCTCTAAATACTGCATTTCATTAAAGTAGGTAGATACTATTCGTTGGAAGATAAAATGTTACTAGTTGCCAAAGAGGATTTGAAATTTTAAGAAGCACATTCAAAGATGCAGACACGGTCTGCAGCGATAGCACAGCGGGTAGGGCATTTGCCTTGCATGTGGCCAGGGTTCAATCCTCGGTGTCCCATATGGTCCCCCGAGCACCACCAGGAGTAATTCCTGAGTAAAGAGCCAGGAGTAACCCCTGAGCATGGCTGGATGTGACCCCAAAAAAGCAAAAAACAAAGCAAAACAAAGATGCAGACAATTGGTATCTCCAAAGTTTCCAGAGTTTATTAGTTTATTCTGAAAACTCTCACAGATTATCTCAACATTCCGTCCAACCATACAAACAATATGTAGGGTTTTAATTTATTTTTAACACAATCTTACACCTTCTTGGTTTATTTTTTCATACAGTTTTAGAAACAGGATGAGAACACTGTAAAATCACCATTGAGTGCTTATACTATACTAGAAATCTTTGCCAAAGGTAATATGAATTCAGAGATTTAAGTGCTAATGATAGCTAAATAAATTAGGTTCAAGAATTTTGTACACTTAGTGCTTTCTATGATTTACAAACAAACAAAAGTCTTGGATAATATTCATTGTTCTCTTTTATTTTTGGATATGTAATCTTTTCTACCTATTTTACTTTACTTGATTCCTATAAAAAGACACACTGATAACATCTTTGTCTTCTTCCCTGAACCATCCCAGATTCTGTATTCCTGTTCCTTTTCTTAGATGTTTTGTCAATTATCATGAATCAAAAAAATATATTAAAGGAATTAGAGAGAAAGCAGTAAGGAGGGAGAAGGCATAACAAAAGAGCAAGAACAACAATATTTTTTAAAGTTTATTAATATCCATAAATAACAGGGTAGGGATGAATGAAACAAAACATAATGAAACATTATGAAACTGAAACAAATTCATAGTGTTATTAAAAAGTGAAAACAGCACTCAGGAGACCAGAGACCAGCAGGTAGGGTGCCGGTCTTGCATGTGTCTGACCTGGGTTTGATCCTTTGGTACCCCATATGATCCCCCGAGCCCTGCACAAGTGATCCCTGAGTGCAGAGACAGTAAGTCCAGAGCCAGGGGTCCCAAAACCCAATATCCCCATTTAAAAAAAGGCAACATTCAGTCGCAGTGTAAGGACTTTGACTGACTGCTCTGCAATCACACTCGCAAGTTCAAATCCACAGAGGCCCAAATTCATTGTGCATGTGCATGACCCTGGCATCTTTGTTGTCTGCAATGTCTGACGCCACAATTTCTGGCATAGCCAGGTCTGGGTAAGCAGGAGGGGTGGAGGAGGCAGAGGGGGAAGCACTATACGTAAAACAAAAGCACAAGCACCATGGCCAGAATGTGCAACTTCCAGTGAAGATCTGTTGTGAGCACCATAGCCACTACTGTGAACTCTGCTGGGTTCCAACTGACGGTGCCAATCTGGCAGAGCGCTGCAGTGAGAGGACACAGCCAAGGGTCTGTAGCGAGCCCTGGTCATCTTAACACCGCCACCAGCCACACGACAGTGGGAGGGAGGGAAGCCAGTGTTGAGAGGGAATAAAAATAAGGAACACTGAAAGTATAAATTACTGATCTATCATCATCACAAGCTAAGCTGTCCCCAAACTTAGGTTGGTTATAACAAGTGTTTGTTATCTCACATAATTTCATGGGTTAAGATGGTGTGGGAGCAACTTAGCTGGATGATTCTAGCTCTGGGTACACCATCAGAGGAGTGTAGCTTTCAGAATATTTGACTAATGGGCCCTGAGGATCCTCTTTTAAATGGCTCATTACAAGCCTGTTGGCAGGAGACTCGAATATCACTATAAGCATCTCTTTCTCTAAAACCACTGAATTTTCATTAACACGGCAACTGGCTTCCCCAAAGCAAGTAATCCAGAGAAAACAATCAGAAAGCCATAGTGCCCTCTGATCAACTACCCAAACTTGCACACAATCATTTGTATGTTTTTCCTATTCATTAGAAGAAAGTCACTTGGTCCAGCCCTTCCCCAAACAGATGGCCACTAGGCTGCCATTTGTTTTTTCCTGATGAAAACATTAGCGAAGTTGTAGACATGCTTAAACATCTCACACACACACACACACACACACACACACACACACACACATAAAAAGAAAATGGCTCTGGGAAAATATAAATGTGATCCAAGCATAGTTATCAAAGTACAATTTCAACAGAGATGTTATAAGGTGGAGAAAAGCTGACAGAGTCAGAGATGGTTACAATGAGAAAAGTGGTAAGAAAAATAAAGCTTTAGGATACTACACTTGATACAGGCGAGCTGGGGAGGGGGAGGGAACCGGGGACGTTGGTGGTGGGAGAGGGGCACTGGTGGAGGGACGGGTGCTGGAACACTGTATGACCAAAACCCAAATATGAACTTTTTTAATTGTATATCTTTGTAATTGTATATCTCACAGTGGTGTAATAAAATACTTTAAAATTTTTAAAAATTAAGCTTTACTTAAAGTTCCCGAGCTTAGTTGGACTGCCGCTCCATTTTCTGCAAGAACAAAAAAAAATTTACTTAATACCTACTTGGAAACTACTTTCTTTAAGCAAACTGAAAGGCCTCTCCCCCT
Organism: Cryptotis parvus; assembly: GCA_021461705.1. Taxonomy (NCBI): domain Eukaryota; kingdom Metazoa; phylum Chordata; class Mammalia; order Eulipotyphla; family Soricidae; genus Cryptotis; species Cryptotis parvus. The sequence goes on along the minus strand of JAJIBD010006545.1, from coordinate 8,539 downwards.
CCTGCCCATCAATTGACCCCAGAGGCTCCTAAAATCCCCTAGGATGATTTCAATGTATCATCGGCTTTGGGAAACACTGTTCTAAAAGTGTGTGTGTGTGGAGGGGGTACTATGTTGAAGGTTAAAAATCACCGAGCAAATAAAAGAACTCCCTTACTACCTCAGCAAAGTAGAGAAGGTGACCAAGACCAAAGACAGCACTAACAAAAACCACAGGAACTTCCATAGCAGACAATTGTTATGTAAAAGGCTCAAGACAAACTGAAGAGGTACTTTTTAATGGAAATAATGTATCTAGGAATGATAAATACAGTGTCTTCAAAATTCTCAGAGAATATCATTTTATAATCTGATAGAGTATTTGTTATGGATTAAACTATGTCCATCTAGATTCTTATTTAGGGGCAATGCGAGTAGGGCATTTACCTTGCATGTAGCTGACCTGGGTTAGGTCATCTACATCCCATATGGTCACCCAAGCACCACCAGGAATAATTTCTAAGTGCAGAGCCAGGATAACCCCTGAGCATCACCGGCTGTGACCCAAAAAGCTATATAGATATAGATATAGAGATATAGATATATAGATATGTATATATATAGATAGATGTCTAATATATATATATATATATATATATATATATATACTAGCATAGGAAGACACATGACACATGACACAGGTACACCTGGCAGAGCAGAAACCAGGTTTCCTTGTAGCAGGTGCTACAAGCGTGCCGCAAGAATTTACCTCCAAACTACCACAAATATTCTACTCACCCCTCTGAGAGAGCCCCACAAAGCAATGAGAATATAGTGCCCGCATGGCAGAGCCTGGCAAGCTGTCCGATGCGTGTTCGATATGCCAAACCCAGTAACAAAAAATGTTTATTTTCCTGACCCCGAAAAGAGCCCTTAATACGGCAGCAGTAAGAAAGGCAAACAAGCAGTGCCTGATAAAATTTCACGGCTGTCCTAGGCTGCCAAAACGAAGAAGGACTAAAATGACTGTCTGTACTTTCAATGCACGTACACTGGCAACGGAAGCATATATTGAGGATCTGATGCTGCAAGCAAGAAAGATCAAGTACGACATCATTGGTCTGACTGAGACGAGGAGGCGCCAGTCGCATCATGCTGTATTTGACACCGGAGAAGAATTGTTCCTTGGAACATGTGATGAAAGAGGCGTCGGTGGCATTGGTGTCCTTGTCAACACGAACATGGCTGTCAACATTGATTCATTTGAATGCCTAACAAACCGAATAGGACGATTACACTTGAGGAGATGTGGCCCACTGCCAGCAATTTCTATCTTCATTGTCTATGCACCAACATCCACATACAAAGAAGATGAAATTGAGAAATTCTACATGGAATTGGAGGAGTTCTATAAAAAGATCACACCTTCTACAAGATCATAGTCGGTGATTTTAATGCCAAGATAGGACCGAGAAGATCGGCTGAAGAACTCCACATCGGGACCCATGGCCTAGAATGGAACGAACAGGGTGAGAGACTATCTGAGTTCATCATGTCCACCAAGACTATTCACGGGAACTCACAGTTTCAGAAGGCTGAAGCGAAACGTTGGACATGGGAATCTCCTGGTGGACAGTTCCACAATGAAATCGACCACATCATCTTCAATCGACGGTTTTGTCTGACCGATGTTGCTGTCGTCCCCAAATTCCAGACAGGATCGGACCACCGCCTCCTTCGGGCAAAATTCTACTTCCCGCAACGGGGAGAAAAGGCTGCAAAGTTTAAGAAGAGAACTCCCCAGAACGACCACCAACTGGGAACTCTTTAGCACCATTGCGGCAACATGGGAAGATACCATCATTGATGACATCGATGAAGAATACAACCGACTGGTTCAGCACCTCCATGATTGTGCGAAGAATGCCGAGAGAGAAAAACACAAAAGGACGCTTGTCTTCAGAAACTCTCGAGCTCATTCGCCAACGTGGCAAGGCGCGAGCCTCAGGAGACCAAATGCTAACGTCCAAGCTTGCAAAACAGTGCAGAGAAGCGATAAAAGCAGACCTCAAAGACAGAAGAGCAGAAATACTGGAAGATGCAGCAGAAGCCGGGAAAAGTATTCGCGACTCGCCCGCCTGTCCTTCGCCAACTATAAGACCAAGATGACTGCCCTCCGGCGCCCTGGATGGATCTATCACATCTTCCAGAAAGGCAATGGAGAAGATTATCCAGGACTTCTACTCAAATCTTTTGATAGCCACATCCACCTGCCCACATACCAAATTCCACAGGATGGATACGCCATTCCCAACGTTCTCCCTTCTGAAATAAGACATGCCATCTCATCGGTAAAGAAGGGAACAGCACCAGGCCCAGACAAAGTCAGACCCGAACATCTGAAGAATCTGCCATCGGTGCTCATCAATACACTAGCTCGGCTCTTCACACGCTACCTGTCCGAATGCAAGGTGCCCTCCCAATGGAAAAACCAGCAGGACAGTTCTACTGTTCAAGAAGGGAGACATTCATGACATCGGCAACTATCGCCCCATCTGCCTGTTGTCTGTCATCTACAAGCTGTTTACACGAGTCATCCTGAACAGGATTAGCAGAACACTAGATGAAGGTCAACCATGCGAGCAAGCAGGTTTCCGGAAAGGATTCAGCACAATCGACCATATCCACACAGTAACCAAGCTCATTGAGGTTTGTAGGGAGTACAAGATGCCGCCTCTGTCTCACGCTCATTGATTTACAGAAAGCCTTTGATTCTGTGGAAACTGAAGCAGTCATCGAAGCCCTAGTCAAACAGGGTGTTCAAACCCAATACATCAAGATCCTTCGTGAGCTGTGATTATGGATTCACCACCAGGATCTCACCATTCTACAAAGAAGTGATCATTGATGTCAAAAGAGGGGTTCGACAGGGTGATACCATCTCACCAAAACTCTTCAGTGCCACCCTCGAGAACATCATGAGACAATTAGAATGGGAAGGAATGGGAGTGAAGATAGATGGTCGGCAACTACACCACCTCCCGCTTCGCTGATGACATCGTTCTAATAACACCAAACATTAGCCAAGCGGCACAAATGCTGGCTGACTTTGACCGAGAATGTGGAAAGGTAGGTCTACAGCTGAATCTGAAGAAAACTATGTTCATGAGAAATGAACTAGTTCCAGAGGCCCCATTCTCTCTCAATGGAACAAACATCTCTGAATGCAGCAGTTATGTGTACCTAGGTCGAGAAGTCAACATGATGAATGACCTAAAACCTGAGCTGCGCAGGAGGAAGAGAGCGGCATGGAATGCCTTCAAAGGCATCGAAGAAATAGCTAAAAGGACAAAGAACCTCCGGCTCCGGGCACATCTCTTTGACTCCACCGTTCTCCCTGCATTAACATACGCCTCAGAGACCTGGGCCCTACGAAAGCAGGATGAGAATGCTATTCGGGTCTCCCAGAGAGGCATCGAAAGAGCTATGCTTGGAATATCACGCCTCACTCAAGTGAGAGAAGGAATCTGGAGTTCTGACCTCCGTCGCTATTCCAGAATCAGGGACGCTGTCTCGCTTTGCCAAGGCATCGAAAATCAGATGGGCTGGACATGTAATGCGATTTGGAGACAACCGCTGGACTAGAGCCGCTACCGACTGGATCCCACGGGATGTCAAAAGATCACGTGGCCGCCCACCTACAAGATGGTCAGACTTCCTTGTTAAGACCCTGAAGGAACGGTTTGAGGCTCTTCATATTCCTGAATCAACCAGATGCCATTGGGCTACATTGGCACGTGATAGGGTCCAATGGAAATGTTACTGGCGCCCCGGCGAGCAAATCGATGAGTAACGGGATTCAAGTGGATCAAGTGATCAGGTGATACTAGCATGAGACAGAACATATGGAGATGTTACTGGTTCCCACTGAGCAAATCGATGAAGAACAGGAAGACAGTGATACAGTAATATATCTCTATCTCTATCTCTATCTCTATCTCTATCTCTATCTCTATCTCTATCTCTATCTATATTGACCCAGAGCCTTGCAAGAAGCCATAGGAATCCCCCACACCATGAGGGCAGTCATTTTCAACATCCGGACTCCACAGCTCGTCAGTGCTCCACCCAAGAGAAAAGCCACTTTCAAGCCTTGCTCCTCAGAGTCCCACCCTAGAGTGAAGCCTATTTCAAGCCCAGGTGTGCTAGGAACCAGAGACTCAGATACACGGGTAGAGCTGCTACCAGCTCTCCCAGTACTCAGCTGATCATGAGGCGTCGGGGAGGGAAGGTGGGTTCTAGCCCTGGCCCACCATCCCAATAGAGCCTCGCAAGAAACCAGAGGAACCCCCACACCATGAGGGCAGCCATTGTCAACATCCGACTCCACAGCTCATCAGAGCTCCACCCAAGAGAAAAGCTGATCTCTCCCCCATTGAGAGCCTACCAAGAGTATCCCACCCACACAGCAGAGACTGGCAAACTACGTGTTGTATTTGATATGCCAAAAATCAATAACAATTATAGACCTCATTCCCATGACCTGAAGAAATTGTTTGAGGCTCTTCCTGTTCCTGGAGCAAGTAGATGCCCTTGGGCTACAGCAGCACTTGACAGGACATATGGAGATGTTACGGGTGCCCGCTTGAGCAAATGGATGAACAACGGGAAGACAGGTAAGGGTACAAATGACCCAAAAGCAATTTATATATATATATATATATATATATATATATACATATATATGTATATATATATGTATATATATATATATATATTGCTTTTGGGTCACACACATATGCATGTATGTATATATGTATATATATGAATTCTTATTTAATTTTTTCCATTTCCTCTTTTAATTGAATCACAGTGAGATACATAGTTACTAAGTTTTTCATGATTGGGTTTCCAGTCATATAATGTTCCGATACCTGTCCTTCACCAGTGTACATTTCCCTTCACCAATATCCCTAGTTTCCCCCTCTCCCTCCCCTCCCTCTTTTTTTTGGTCTTCTCTCTCTCTCCCTCCCTTCTTTGGGGCATTAAGGTTAGGAAAAGAGATACTAAAAAGTTATCATGTATATCCTTTTACCTACTTAAAACACTCAGTTCTTGTCCAGACTAATCATTTCCAACTATTAATGTCATACTGGCCCCTTTTCTGTCCTGGCTGCCCTCCATCCCCCACTCCCAGCCCCATCCCCAAAATATTTGCGGCAAGCTTCCAATCATTGACCAGTTCTCTTTGGTCCCTGTTTTCCTCTTGCCTTTGATATCAATCTCATACTATTTTAATTTTTATATCCCACAAAATGAATATAATCATTCTATATCTGTCTCTCTCCTGACTCATTTCAATCAGTATGATTTCATCTACACAATGGAATACTATGCAGCTATTAGGAAAAAATTAAGTCATACATTTGCTTATAAGTGGATGGACATGGTATCATGCTGAGTCCCTTTAAAATTCTAATGATGAAGCTCTAACCTCAGTGTGATGGCATTTGGGAAATGAAGGGTAGATTAAGTGAGGTAGAGCTTTTGGTGCCCTACTAGAAAGAGACCAGGAACTCGTTCTTCTTTTTTTTCTTTTTTGGGTGATACTCTTCACTCAGGAATTACTCCTGGCGGTGCTTGGTGGACCATATGGGATGCTAGGGATTGAACCTGGGTCAGATGCAGGCAAGGCAGATGCCCTACCCACACTATGATATTGCTCGGCTCCTTTTTTTTTCTAATTAATTGGGTGATAACACAGCAAGAATGTGACCAATTGCAGACCAGGAAGAGGTCACCAGAAACTAACCACCCCTGATCCCCAAGCTCAGACTTCACCCTCCAGAATGTGAGAAAATGAATTTCTGTTAAGTCACCAAGTCTAGACATTTTTTGTTATGGCAACTGAAGATGACTAAGACACTACTCATTAACTCGGGGGAATAAGAAATTTGAAGACATGTAAATTCTCAATGATTTAGCTCCCATGTTCATTACAATCAGGGAACAGGGAGAGAAATAAAAACATGAGTGCTGGAACACTGTATGACTGAAAGCGTGCTGAACATCTTTGTTACTGTATATCTCAGGTGGTATAATAAAATATTTTAAAAATATATATATTACACTAAGCATAAAAACATGAGAACAAGGAGCAAGGCATTTGACACAGGAAAACCCTGACGTCCAGTGTGGGTGCAAAACTGCATTTGTGTTATCTGAAATTGAAAATAGCACAAATTGGAAGGGGGAATAAGATCAGTTATCTGATAGGCTTGGCAATGCGTGTAATGGAGTAGATGTGTAAAGATTCAACAGCAGTGGGACCAGGAGAGTGTAGCAGACCTGGGTTTTGTTCTCAGCACCTCACAGGGCCACCCAAGCATCATCAGGAGTAGCTTGAGGCCCCCAAATACCGCTGGGGGGGGCTCTGGTGTTCTCTGGCACCACAGCACCCAAGTAGCACCTCATCCTCAGGTCCTACCTCTGAACCACAGGCTGCTTGGCCAGATATGGTGAGATATTTGGGGTCCCCGGGTACCAACTGGGAGGCCCACCCTCAAAAACTGCAGTTTGCACATAGACATCAAAACATGAAAACATGGAATAATTTTGACTTTGAGATAAAAATGTAAAAGTGTATGAGAAAAAAAATGATACATTCTATTATTAATAATCATAATTTAAAATAAGTTATTTAATGATATATTGTATTATCATTTAATATATACAACTGGAACCTCAGACATGCAAAGTATGTGCTCCAGCCCTTTGATATATCTTATTGCCCAACATGTAATAAGTAAATTAAAAAATAAGACATTACAGAATTTCACATATTAACACTAACTACAGACACTTTTTTTTTTAGGTACTGGTTCTTATGATATTGCCCATTGCGCTTTTCATGAGCCATCGTTCCAACACCACACCCATCCCCAGAGGGTCCGCTTCCCTCCACCGGTGTCCCTGGGACTCCTCCCAGTACCTCCTCCCATGTAAATTTAATTCGGAGAAAAGTCTGACCCAGCAAAACCATGTTATTTGCCTGGAAAATTATGTTGTTTCTTTAATTTCTAGTTTCCAAGCATCATCCACTGATGTTCAAATTTAAAACATCTGAGGTGGGGACTTAACATTTATGTTGATTAATTTTCCCAGGTATGTTTAAACATCAGTAAAGTTTGCATAGTGTTAATTTATAGAGTTCCAAGGAACAAGAGAGAGAGAGAGAGGCAGGAGGAGAGAGAGAGAGAGAGAGAGAGAGAGAGAGAGAGAGAGAGAGAGAGAGAGAGAGAGAGAGAGAGCGCTTTAGTTGTGGGGGTGGGAAAGAGAGGGGCTTCACAGTTGCGTTCAGGAACTCCTGGGCCTCACACATGCAAACATGTACTCCACCTCTGAGCGATCTTTCCTGCCCAAATAGCTTTATACTTGAGCATTAACTTTCTCTAAAATGGTGGACATATTTCTCAAATACTCTGCTATAAATAGATCAACTTATTTCCATGGGTGACAAAATTATTCTCATCTGTCAGAATCATAATGGAAGAAGGAAAGAAAGAATTCCTAAGCAAGCCTTAAACCAAATTTTAGGTCTCTGTAATTGTCTTCTCAGATGTACAGACAAGAAATGTAACCTGTTCTCTAGCTATACTAAAGAACAAAGGGAAAAGATTTAAACTACAGTAAAATAGCTTTAGGGTAGGAAGTTTCCTGACATTCAGATTAGTTAAATACTAACACGGGTTTCAGGGATCTTATTAAATATTCACCTTGGAGAGTTTTTAGAAAACATTTCCTATCTGTGTTTAGACAATTGAGGCTGAAGGACAGAGATGGCTATCCCAGGTGGAATGCTTCCTTTTATCTGATAAGTTCCAGGCTGGAGTGATAGTGCAGCGGGTAGAGCACTTGCCTTGCACGCGGCTGACTCAGGTTTAATCTCCGGCATCCCATATGGTCCTGTGAGCACTGCCAGAGAGTAATTCCTGAGTGCAGAGTCAGGAGTAACCCCTGAGCATTGCCAGGTGTAACCAAAAAAGAAAAATTATTACCTGATAAGTTCCAGCAGAGCTGTTGCTCAGTGCCGACAGAGTACTATATGCTGGGCATTGTAAGACAGCACTTTGTACATTTATTTGCTAATAGAACACTTCTAATCAAAAGTTGTAAGCAGATCTCACTTCCAGAGGAGCATCTAGCATAGAACATTTATTTGCATTTTAAAAAATATAAGAGTAACCAGAGCCATAGTACAGCGAGTAGGGTACTTACTATTACATGGTCAACCCAGGTTTGATCCCTGGCACCCTAGATTGTCCCCTGAGTCCTACGAAAAGTGATCCTTGAACACAGAGCCAGGAGTAAACCCTAAGCATAGCAATGTGCCCCCCAAAAACAAAAAAATTAAATGAAATCTCACAGATTACTGTCAAAACATTAGATTGATATCAACAAAAATTCATCAAGGCTGGAGTGATGGTAGAGCAGGTAGGTTGTTTGTCTTACATGCAGCTGACCAGGGGTTTGATCCCCGACATTCCATATGGTCCCCAAG
>JAJIBD010006544.1:0-98102 GCA_021461705.1 Cryptotis parvus | reverse complement strand
CAAAAGTATGGTTTGTTGCTTTGCAGCCCTTATTCTTGAATGTTTCGTTTACTTTTTTAAATTGTGAAATCACAGATGTCAGAGCTGGAAAGACCCTGGGCACACCCACTCTTCTGCCTTCTCTCTCACAGATGGGGGAAAAAACGAGACCCAGAGAGACACAGTGGCTCACCCAGGCCATACAACTAGTTCTGAGGCTGGTGAAAAAAGAGTCCAAGCATTTGTTTGGGGAACCACATCCGCAGTACTGGGCAACCAAGTGACTCCAGGAGCTTAGTGTACTAAAGGTTTAGTATGGAGTACAAATGCTTGAGTATTTTAAAAATCTTGGGACCAGAGCAGTAATACAGCAGATAGGACATTTGCCTTACACAGAGCTGACCTGAGTTCGATCCCTGGTATCCCATATGGTCTCAAGGAGCACCACCACGAGTAATTCCTGAGTGCAGAACCAGGACTAACCCCCTGAGCATCACCAGGTATGACCCAAAACTCCCGCCCCCATAAAACTTCATTTCTTGATAAAACAGGCCACTATTTTATAAAGGCATAATCTAAACTATTTTTATTCTTTGTGCAGTGTTCAGTACCCAGATTATTTAAAAGTCCACATCACACATAAAATGTTCTTTCTTGGTGGGGGACTTCCAAACAGTGCTCAGGGAGTCTCGGTGCCGTCCCCTGCAATGTGCACCAGCCAGGCGAGACAGTTCAGTTGTAGGCCCAGCAGTGCAGAGTTCCTCGGGCCCAGAGACTGGCCCTGGTGCTTCTTGGCAGTGCGGAAGGGAGGTGGGAGTCATGTGATCCTGGGAATCTAACTCAGGGCCTCGCAATGCAAGGCATGCACTCCGGCCCTTTGAGCTGTTACCCTGCCCCCCAAAATGTTCTTAATAAAAGTTTTCATGGGACCGAGCAATAGCACAGCAGGTAGGGCATTTGCTTTGCATGCAGCCGACCCAGGTTCGATCCCTGGCATCCCATATGGTCCCCCTGAGCACTGCCGGAGTAATTCCTGAGTGCAAAGCCAGGAGTAACTCCTGAGCATCGCCGGGTGTGACCCAAAAAAGAAAAAATAATAAATAAATAACTAAAAGTTTCCATACTTAAAAAGTCAGCTGTGGTTTAGTTTGGTTTTGGGGGGTCACACCCTGCAGTGCTAAGGACGTTTCTCAGTGATCACACCTGGTGGTGCTCAGGGGAACATATGCAGTGCCAGGGGTCTAATCTGGGCCCGCCACATGTGGGGCAAGCGCTTTGCCAGCCCCTAAAACTGTAGGTCTTCGGTTCAGTAAAGATGCCTTGTTTTCCTCAGTCTTATCCTGTCTAATTCCAGAATCCTTTTTTACTTGTCGTTTCCCCCCCAGTGGAATCCTGAGAGTTTTGATTTCTTAATTTCTTTTCTCTTCTTTCTTATTTTTCCCCAACCTCAGACATACAAAGATTAGTATGATTACTGATCAGCAGACATTGATTGGACAGGAGCAGTGTTCCAGGACGGGGCTGACACCGATTCTCTCGTGGGAAATACAGTCTGTGGCGTTTGCCAACGTGGGCCATCCTGCTCAAGTGCAATTATGGGCCGCTTTCTGTTTGTTCACTTTTTAAAAGTTCCATTTTTCAGGGGACACTGGGTGGCTTTTGTTCTGGAAAGGGAAGGGAGTGATAGGATCGATAAGTTTGGGAATCTTTCCTCTAGGCCTGTCTTTCTGTCATGGCTAAATTAAAAGGCAAGAGAACTAGAAGGCGCAGAGTTCATTACTTTGAGAAACCTTTGCCTGTCTTCTTCTAAGGCAAGAAGATGATTATGTAAAGGCCTGACCCTGGACAGGGGCCAGCACTTCTCTCATTGTTGCTTTAGGCTCCTATGGACTGTACCCTAGGGGCTGGAATTTCCGTTCATCGGATGATACTTCCACATACCAGTTTCTTTTCTGCCACTAAATTACCTCTGTGTGGCATAGTGGAAACTAAGAGAGGCGCAGACTTGGCATAATACACTGCTTTTGGCTGGATGGTTTCATCAGTGGTGTTACTCCTGCTCTTGAGCTCTTGTAAATGCTTCAAGGATAATAGCCCTTCTCTGCCATACTCCACGGAACAACCCTTCTTTACCATTCTCCCACAGGAATGGCCCTTCTTTACCATGTTCCACAGGAATAACCTTTCTTTACCATTCTCCACAGGAATAGCCCTTCTCTCTGCCATACTCCACGGAATAACCCTTCTCTGCCATACTCCACGGAATAGCCCTTCTGTACCATACCAAAGGAATAGCCCTTCTCACCATACTCCATAGGAATAGCCCTTCTTTACCATACCCACGGGAATAACCCTTCTTACCATACTCCATAAATAACCCTTCTCTACCATACCCACGGAATAGCCCTTCCATACTCCACAGGAATAACCCTTCCTTACCATACTCCATAAATAATCCTTCTGTACCATACTCCACGGTAATAGCCCTCTCTACCATACTCCATGGGAATAACCCTTCTTTACCATACTGCACTGGAATAACCCTCCTTTGCCATATTTTATGGTGCTGAGTGACAAGGTTACTTAAAAGCCTTGATGTTTTAAGAGAAGATTTACTGTATAAACACAGGATACAAGTACTTTAAAGAGGAGCTCAGAAAATGCCTGGACTATTGTTTGGGAAGCCAAAATGTGGAAAAGTCGTAGAATACATGGAGAAGTCTTGACTCAGGACTTGACCTGAGCCCCTTCCTCTTGATTAGGTTTTACCTGCGGCATCCCCTACTATAATGTACCATACCTAGAGGTGGCATTAGGGGACAGTTCCATGATGTATGTGGCTCAATCCCAGCACAGCTTTTTTTTTTGGTGGGGTCACACACAGCTGTGCTGAGGGATCATCCCTGGCGGGCTCAGTGAGACCTTCTGGGGTGCTGGGGATCAAACCTGGGTTGGCTGTGTGTGAGGCAAGCACCCTACCTGCTATACACTCTCTCACAACTGTCACATTAGAAAAAGAGAAAGTAAAGGATGAGAAGCAAGGAATTTAAAACATATTTTTTAATCCAGCTTAAAGATTATGGCAACCCGGTGTGGTGACTCTTGAGCACTGTGAGTTGTTGGCCTCACATAAAAAAGCACAAAACTTAGAGAGCAGTGAAAAGCACCAACTCCAAGTACTGTAAGGAGTTCAAAAAATAGTTAAAATGTATCATGATAAAAAAGTAAACCAGGGTCAGAGAGATAGTACAGGGGTGTGGGCACTTGCCTTGCACGCAGCCAACTCTGGTTTGATCCCCAGCACCACGAGGACGGGAGGAATGATCCTTGAGTACAGGCCAGGAGTATGCCCTGTGCAGACTGGGGGTGGCCCAACTCACCTCTACCACCCCACTACCCCCAGATATCCAAATATAAAGTAGACCTGCTGAGACTGTAGAGAACTCCATGGTCAAGTATCTGCCTTGCTTTACCTGTGTAATGCCCTGGGGTTGATTCCACAGCACTGCCAAAAATAAATTCATGAAAAGAGGACCTGGTGCTGGCGTGATAGTCCAGCACGGGAGCATTTGTCTTGCATGCAGCCAACCCAGGTTTGATTCCCGGCATCCTGTATGGTCCCCCGAGCACCACCAGGAGTAATTCCTGAGTTCAGAGCCAGGAAACCCCTGAGCATTGCCGGGTGTGGTTCAAAAATGAAAGGAAGGGAGGGAGGGTCTTAACCCCTGTACTATCTCTCTGGCCTCTTTTATTCAGTTTTACATTCCTGAAACTAAGCACACTGCTTGCACAAAGTAAATGCTCAAAAAATGCTCAAAAATCTAATTGAATTAAACTCATGAGCTAAGAAAAAGTGTTCTTGGCAGGAGTGAACAGAATGTAAGCAGAGGCTATGTTGAATTATTACAATGTAAGCTAGTTTGCCAAAACAGGAAAATTTGCGCTGGGAAGGGTGGCTGTGTGATTTGTCAATACTGCCTGATAGAGACCTCTATGAGTACGCCTCTTTAAGACCCTTACTGGGGCCGGAGAGATAGTCCAGCGGGTCGGGAGTTTGCCTTGCATGCTGCCGACCCGGGTTCACTTCCGGCATCCCATATGGTCCCCCGAGCACCACCAGGAGTAATTCCTGAGTGCAGAGCCAGGAGTAACTCCTGAGCATCGCCGGGTGTGACCCAAAAAAGCAAAAAAAAAAAAAAAAAAAAGACCCTTACTTAGATTTGGTTGATAAATAGGATGAAACAAAGAACCTTCTTACGCCTTTGCTAAGTTGTATTCTCAGTTGACTTCCCCTGATTCTCTCCTTTAAAATTCTGTCCTCAGGGCTGGGGAAGGGGGAGGGGAACCGGGATGTTGTTGGTGGGAGATGGGCACTGGTGGAGGGATGGGTGCTGAAACACTGTATGACCAAAACCCAAACATGAACTTTTTAATTGTATATCTTTTTATTTGTATATCTCACGGTGGTATAATAAAATACTTAAAAAAAAAAGTTTCAACCAAAAAAAAATAAATAAATAAAAATAAAATTCTGTCCTCTACTTCCCCTAGGTACTTTCTCACCCCTTTCCCTGACTTCCCTCTCTTTTTTTTTCACAGAATTGAACATATTCTATATAATTTACTTATTACCCTCTTTCTTATGCATTTCCTGCCTTCCCCTTCAAATATAAACTTCCCAGGCCGGAGTAGCATTGATATAGTCTAAGTACTTACTACTCGTCACATAGGCATTCAGTAAACATTTATTGATTAAATGAACCCTAAATTACACCCCAGGCATATCAGGGTTCATCTCCAGAGGTACCCTGAGCACTGCCGGGTTTCACCCTGGAGACCCCCACCCCAAGCACCTCTTTCATGACCCTGGTGATCCCTGGCACTACCGGGGCCCGTGCAGCACCAAATCCTCAGGTCTGTGCATTGAACCTCTGGCCAAGTTGGTTGGGGAATTACTAGACGGCATCCCTGGGCCCTCTGTACACCACTTGGGAGCAACGAGAGCCCTAGATTAGTAATGCTACTGTTTGGTCTGGACCTTGGCATAGATGATGTAGGCAAAGTTCTAACAGCTTGTTTTTGAAAGAGATATTTATTCTGTAACACTGCTAAGTAGTGCCAGCTATTTGTAATGTTATCCAGAGCAAGGTAACGGAAAGTGAGAGAGAGAGAGAGAGAGAGAGAACTATTGCCTTAACTTTCCTTGCCTTGAAACCGAATTCGAAAATACAGATTATAAATACATTTGTATTTGTTTCCTCTTTCTAGAAAAATGTTGTTTCATGCGATGTTATTTCTCATGCCTTGATAATTTCTCTTTTTCTCTTTCCACAGACCTTTGTAGTATTAAACAGAGGGAAAACACTCTTCAGATTTAGTGCCACGCCTGCCTTGTACATTTTAAGTCCTTTTAACCTGATAAGAAGAATAGCTATTAAAATTTTGATACATTCATATCCTTTCCTGCAAATGTGGAATGACTTGCCATTGAGTGGCCACTGGTATGTGAGTGACTGACTTTTGACAACTGAATTTTCTTTTCCTCACTTAGGATCATTGAATTTTTATTAAGGGTTTTGCCAGTAGTGTTGTTGACAGCCCCGCCAGTCAGAAGATTGAGTGAACTTTCACCAGATTCTAAGATAAACTCCAGAAAATACATTTTTTAACATGACATCATGGGAGTGGGGAGTTATGCTGGTGATAGAAGAGGGAAAAAATTAAGATGGAAACCTTTAACTAAAATTTTTTAAAGCAGCCAGACTTTAGTAATTTCATCCCCAGGCAGATTAGAGGATTTTTGAAAGCTGCTTCCTTAAGTTAAAATAGTAGAATGACGCTTTAACAGGCTAACAGGAGAACGACATCCTGTACTCGATTCCTCACCACATGAGGAGCCCCTTCTCCTTTCTCTTCTACTTTTCAGTAAACTTTTCCATTTTCTTTTTTTTTTTTTGGGTCACACCTGGCGACGCTCAGGGGTTACTCCTGGCTCTGCACTCAGGAACTACTCCTGGCGGTGCTCGGGGGAACATATGGGATGCCGGGATCGAACCTGGGCGGCACAGGCCGGCCATGTGTAAAGGCAAATGCCCTACTCCGCTGGGCCATCCCTCTGGCCCCAACTTTTCCATTTTCTTAAAAATAAAGTCTACCTGGGGCCGGAGCGATAGCACAGTAGGTAAGGCATTTGCCTTGCAAGCGGCCAACCTGGGTTCGATTCCCGGCATCCCATATGGTCCCCCAGCGCTACTGGGAGTAAATCCTGAGTGGAAAGCCAGGAGTAACCCCTGAGCATTGCCGGTGATCCAAAAAAAAAAAAAAAAAAAAAGTCTACCTTGAATCTATTTTTTTCTTCATCTGAGGAAGTATCTGAGATAGCTTCTCAGATTAAATGTCCTCCTTGTATATTGATTGTATCTTCTGGTATTTTATTATTCACTCTCTTCTTATGTATGTATCATGGATTTTACCCCTGAAGTAAACCCCCACCTAAGTGAAAACAAAGCTTGTTCATAGATCTGGATTTTTATGGTTTAATCATATAGGAGAGCAGATGACAGATTATAAAAACCGATGTGATGGATTTAATAACTTCTTGTTAAGACTCTAAACTTTCTTAGTTTACTATTTAGTATTTAATAATTTAGTTTGACAGTGCTTGGTCCCTTGGTTCTTTGCTATTGTAAGTAGGATGGGGAGAGTTACTCTAAGTAATGCTAAGTAACTCTTACGTTACTCTAAGATACTGTTGTATCTTGGTAAATAAGTTTGCTAAGTTTGGCCAACGTTTTGTGCTCTCTAAAATCAGTCATTCATAGAAAACTTAATTCTGAAATTTGTGAGGGTTTATAATAGTTCAGAAGATGGAGTGTTTTTTCTATGCTGAACTGGCATGTTATCCCTGAATAAAAATCTAATTACAATGAAGGGAAAGTCAGTCATGAGAAGTATATATTTTTCTGTTTAAAATTACGCACTAGTACCTTCAGTATTTGAGATAGTGTTACTGACTTGCTCTGTGATTTTGTCTCTTATGGCTATAAAGGAAACTGACATAAAATTACGCACTAGGGGCTGGAGAGTAATACAGCAGGGAAGGCCTTGTACACGGCTGACCCAGGTTCAATACCCAGCATCCCATATGGTCCCCGAGCACCACCAGGAGTAATTTCTGAGTGCAGAGTCAGGTGTGACCAAAAAGCAAAAAAAAATTTTTTAATTTAAATTAAAAATAATAAAATCCCCATGATTAGAAGCTGGTGATGAATGCCATTAGCAAGGTCGATTGAGTTAGCAATAAAATGATGCATAGCTTCCATATTAGCACAGTGAGAACTCGAATTTGAATAACTCATCTTAACCTAAAGCAGTTTAATCTTCCTCCTTAACGAAGAGATAAAAAAGACTACGAAGGACCCTGAATGGATCTGAAATGGCAACAGAAAAGTGTGTTATCCATGAACTTTCAGGGGAATTAGGGAAAATGTCGGTCTCCTAATTCTCACAGGAGTAGTTGATACAAAGGTCCTTGAAATTATCCCCTGCAGGCTATCCGTCACCAGTCAGACACACACACACACACACACACACACACACACACACACACACACACACACACACACCTTCTGCTGTGTTCCCCCAACAAGGACAGTTTAGCCCTTTGGAGCTCTAAGGAAAATTGCACCCTTAATTATGTAAATTTTTAAATAACTTACTATGCAATATTATAATTAAGAATAATGAATGATGGCACTTGTGTGACAGTACAGCAGATCGAGCACTTGCCTGGCTCACAGCTGACCCGGGTTTGGTCTGTGGCACCGCATATAAGTTCTGAGTCTACCAGGAGTGATTCCTGAGTGATCATACCACCACCATAGCCCTAAAACAATAAAAATACGAATAGATGGGATTCCATTTCTCACTTCATGACTTTGTTTTTTAGTTCGTTTGTTTTGCATTTTTGGGGCTATGCCCAGCAAAGCTCAGGGGTTACTCCTGGCTCTGCACTCAGGAATTACTCCTGGTGGTGCTCGGGTGACCATATGGAATGCCGGGGATCGAACCCGGTTGGCTGTGTGCAAGGCAAACGCCCTCCCTGCTGTGCTATCACTCCAGCCCTCTCACTTCTTGACTTTGAAGGGTGGTAAACTGGCAGATTTCTGGTGACTATGAGAAAAATTATTTAAGGGCTATTCCTTAAGGGGGGAGGTAAAAGTGGTGCGAGGGGAAACATTGTATCCAGCAGGAATAGAGCAGTAACAGCCCTTAGGAAGAGAATGACAGTCCTGCTCTCTCCCTGTCTGAGTCCCCCAGCAGGTGGCAGGGAACAGTCTTCTTGTCTACTCACCTTTCTTCTCTGACTGGCTCCTTTCCTTTCATTAAGTTCAAATGTGTGAAATGTTTGCCTTGGGGGGTGGGGCGCGGGGGAGGGGGCAGGGACTGGCTGGTTTTCATTATTGTCCCTTGACTCTTCTCTACAGTATTTAGCATGATAATTATGTGCACTATTTTGACCAACTGTGTATTCATGACTTTTAATAACCCTCCAGACTGGTCGAAGAATGTGGAGTAAGTAGCTCACTTATTTATTCATGTCTTTCCCTCTTTTCTTTCTTTTTTTTTTTTTTTTTACTTTTTGGGTCACACCTGGCAATTCTCAGGGGTCACTCCTGGCTCTGCACTCAGGAATTACTCCCTGGCGGTGCTCAGGGGACCATATGGGATGCCGGGGATCGAACCTAGGTCTGCTGCGTGCAAGGCAAACGCCCCTACCGGCTGAGCTATCCCTACCAGCTGTGCTATCTCTCCGGCCCCCCATCTTTCCCTCGTTTGTTCGAAAGCTTTCTAGTTGCTACATCTTTCTTTGCCACCGTTTACTGTCCAGGTTTTTTGTGTTTGTTTTTGATTTTAAGGTATTGCCTATTCTCTGTCACAGAGAGGGCTGAGGATGTGTGTGGAATTTCGGAAGCTACTCTAAATTCTCCTGAAAATCACTGCCCTCTGGTTTTCTGTTCCGGCTACTGCCGTTGCTCTCTGCCATCTGTAGCCTAACACTGCCTTCTCCAGCGCCCCGCCCAGCACCCCAGCCTCCACTGCCCTTTTGTTGTTGAGACAGAAGTTAAAAATAGCCCAGAATATCTATAGAGCAGTGGTTGCTGTGGCCTGCAAGACCCCGTCCATATTCCAGAGTTCTCGGTTTGTTCATGTGGGTGAGTTCTGTTTGAAGCACCTTTTCCCTCCCTCACTTCCTTCCTGCTGTGCGGACTGCCGCCCTCTCTGTTTTGTCTGTCTGTTGAAGCCAGACTTTGGGCCAGTGTGACCTTGCAAGATTTAAGTTTCCCTCAGGTGGAAACTCGCTTCAAGTTCTCCCTGTCCTTCACAGGTACACATTCACAGGGATTTACACATTTGAATCACTAGTGAAAATCATCGCAGACGAGGCTTCTGCATAGACGGCTTCACCTTCTTACGGGATCCATGGAACTGGCTGGATTTCAGTGTCATCATGATGGCGTAAGTTCTCCTGTTTATTTGGTCTGTGTGGTGGGTGCGGTTATGCGTGTGTGGCTATACTCTGGGTGGATTTTTATGACAATGTTTGTACAGAGTGTTTGGGCACAGTGGTAGGAGGAATAAGTGGGGAACAGTGTGAGGCCAAATGGCTTATGTCTAGGATCCCAGGGGGATCTCTGGCTGAGACAGTGATGGCATCCAAAGAGAAGGGAGCAGTAGTTCTTCAGCTGGGAGAGCGAGTAGCAAGTGGTCACCTAGAGACCACACTGTTCACCCCCTTGTAGCACTGACGAAGCTTTGCACATTTAGCTTTAAGGGGCGCCGCTGAAGACAGGCTTTATGCGGTGTAAATCTTCAGCTGAAAATCCCCTTTATGGATGTCGCATGTGACTTGATTAATCTTTCCAGATGTTACAGACTTTAGAGCACATTTTAGAGCGAAGATAAACTATAACCTCTGATAATTTTTTTTGTTTTTTGTTTTTTTGGGAGGGTTACACCTGGTAATGGTGAGGGGTTACTCCTACTCTGCACTCAGGAATTACGCCTGGCGGTGCTTGGGGGACCATATGGGATGCTGGGAATCGAACCCGGGTGGGCCGCATGCAAGACAAATGCCCTACCCGCTGTGCTATCACTCTGACCCCATCTCTGAGAAATTATTGAGCTGTTTTTAGAGACAATGTAACACCACATGCTGTGTTAGCTACTGTTGGCATGTGATAGTGTATCTTTTGGGGAAACGTAACATATGATTAAAAATCAGAGAAGACTTTTGTATTTTTATTTCCAGTTGTATGAAATCACTGGGTGGGGGGGGATAGGGGTGCTGCATGTGTGTTTGTGTGTGCGTGCTCAGGCCTGGATGTATAAAAGATTTCATTCATGCTTACAAGTTTGGATCTAACTATCAGAATGATGTATTTCAACTGTAAAATGTGAATGAATGATAATGAAACTCAGACTTTGGTGTGTATTATATTAAGACAATTTCTAAATTTTCCAGCATTTTGAGTGCACATTGGTGTTCACTTAAAAGATAAATTCCTTCACTAGGCACAATACTGATGACGAATTGACCATATAGCACAGTGTTTTTTAATCCTGGAATCTGGATTTTCCTTAGCCCTGCTTTTTGTGTGGCACCGGCTAAAACTCCATCTCTAGGCATGGCTGCAAAGATACGCATACAGTTCTTGGATGTGCTATTACAGACAGACATCGAACCATTTTTTCCATTGTTATTTAGGAAGTAACTTTAATGAAGATTTGTTTTTATGAAATTCCTGCTTCAGAATTTTTTTCCCTTTCCTAACAAATGATTCACAAGGCAAAGGATTGTCAGTCTCTGATACTTCATGACCTTTCCTTTTGTTTTCAAAAGTGAATGGGCAGAGTATCGCTTAGATTAGCCATCAGCATGTGACTCTGCCCAGTAAGTGTCAGCTCCAGGGACCACCTGGGTTTTTTTTTTTTTTTTTGGCTTTTTGGGTCACACCCGGCGATGCTCAGGGGCTACTCCTGGCTCTGCACTCAGGAATTACTCCCGGAGGTGCTCGGGGACCATATGGGATGCCGGGATTGAACCCGGGCCGGCACAGGCCAGCCGCTGCAAGGTAAACGCCCTACCCGCTGGGCTATCGCTCCGGCCCCCTACCTGGGTTCTTTCAATACTTTTTTTAATTCTCCCTGACCAGTTGGGGGAAACTGTGTTTCTTAAATGTTACTAATTTTAAGCCTTTTTTCAAGGACACCAATAAATCATAGTTTGTATGTAAGACCCTTTCTTTCCCCCCGTTATCAACCCCTCGCCCGGTGGTACCATTACAAGTTAACTTTGGTTTGATTCTGCAGGTATATAACAGAGTTTGTAAACCTAGGCAATGTTTCAGCTCTACGCACTTTCAGGGTACTGAGGGCTTTGAAAACTATTTCGGTAATCCCAGGTAAGATGGTCCGGGTTGGTGTCAGGTGTTGGGTCAGCGCCCTGAGGTGACGTGATTGTACTTTTTATTTTGTTGTGGGTTTTTGTGTGTGGTTTTGGTTTTTTTGTTTTGGTTTGGTTTTATTTGGTTCTTTTCTTTTCTTTTTGGTGTTCGTGTTCGTGTTTGTGTTTGTCATTTGTGTCTGTGTGTGACCTCCCTTACTACAGATATGTGACAGAGTTTGTGGACCTGGGGAATGTCTCAGCGCTGAGAACATTCAGGGTTCTCCGAGCTTTGAAAACTATCTCTGTAATTCCAGGTGAGAAAATTTAAGCATAAGATTGACGTTGCCTCATCCCCATACATTCCGTCCCCACATTCTAGACCACGGTCAGCACAGTTGCTATGGCTTGCATGTGCTTTCCTGCGAGATGCTCTTTGGACTGGCCCCTCGGTGCTTGGACACTTTGTCTGACGGCGCTTGCCAGGCATGCACCCCCTTCCACCCATGCTTTTGAAAAGGCACGTGCTTAAGAGTCACTTGGATCTAATAATATCTGAAACAAAAATTGTCACCAAGTTCTTTCCTTTTGTCTAAATCATCCGCTTCCTCCCTCATGGAATTACAGTAAATGTTAACATTCACCGTCATCCCATTGCTTGTGGTTTCCAAGTTTTCTATCGCATGATGTGCTGATGGGATGTCATTCAAAGAATTGTACTTTTACTCTTGCTGTGTTGATGCAATTATTTAATCACAGAACAGACCCGTCCACTTAACTAGTTCCACGTTCTAGTTGATTTAAGCCTTGGAGTTAGTCACCTGAAATTTAATAATCACAGTCTGTCACATTCTTTTGCTGTCTCTCTCACTGGAGTAAAAGCCAGTAAACATCTTCTGTAGATATGTTGAGGCCATTCTCAAACATAAAGCAATGAAAGTGTTTCAGGTGCTGTTTAAAAAGAAAAATCAAAGGTAAGATCAGATAAAAATACATCTAAAAGTATGGGCAGAACTGGGCTGGAGAGATAGTACAGCAGGGGAGGGCATTTGCCTTGCTCTCAGATGCCCCATGGGTCTCCCAAGCCAGCAGGCGTGACTCCTGAACAGAGAGCCAAGAGTAAGTCCTGAGCACCACTGGGTGTGCGGTGCTTACCACACACAAAAGACAAAAACAACAAACAAAAAATATATGGGCAAAACAAAAGAATGGAAACTTGAGGAGAGAAAAAAAGAGGGTGTTGAGTGGATGGTTTGAGAAGTAGTTGGTTGACAGTGCCTATAAAATTTCTCCCCTTCTCTTTTGTGTGCTGGGTTAAGCTAGCACAGTGGTCCTTTGTTTTTCTGAACATATCACAGCCTTGTGACAATCAAACGAAAGTTTATAGATCCCCTAAAGTCTCTTTGTGGACCCCATATTAAAGCTCCTTGATTTCATTAAAATTTTTGCAACTAGGTGATATACTTTCTAAAGTCTAGTCTTAAAACCTTAGTCTTGGGGGAGCTAAGATTTACTAACTGTTGTGTGGGAGAAGCCAGCTCTCCATTGTTGATGGACTTTGTTTTCAGGGAAGACTCCTTAAAAATACAAGTTTTGCAGGAGAAACTGAGATATAAAGAACAGAGGACCCTGTACCTGGCAACACCTGGATAACGCCTTCCTTTCCCCCTTTTCAGCATTATTTAAGTATCAGATTTAAAGATAAAGAAAAACAAGGTAGAATCATGAGAGGGCAGACATAGAATATGAATATTCATATCCACAGAATATGTCTTCCTTGAGCCCCAAAGGGTGACACACCTCAGTTTTCAGCTATTGTGGCCTATAAATTTATTAGGTCCTTATTAAAAAAATTTTTTTACAGTGAAAGCCTATTCCTGAATAAACAGTATCAGAATGCCAGTTGGAATTTATCCTCCTTGGCAAAATAAAAAGAAGAAGAGAAGTAATTGGTTGACAGTGCCTACTTTTGTAATACTCTCTTGGGCTGGAGAGTATTACAGGAGTTAAAAGGCTCTAGCCGACCCTAGTCTAAATCGCCAGCATGACATATGATCACCCAAGCTCTGCCAGTATCGTTCCTGGGCACAAAACTAGGAATAGCCCCTGAGCACCACTGGGTCTGACCCAAAGTTTTTCTCTCCCCCTGCCCCCCACCCCCCGACTTACTGAGTTTTAGTTGCCGGCCTTTAACAGAAGCCTGGGCATTCGCCCGTTGCAGCCCCTCAGCGGTGCCCCTGATCCTTACGCAGGCCTTGTCTTATTTCTTATCATTTCTGGCGCATCAGTTTTCCCTTTCATTTATTTCCTTTGGTCTCTTTTTTCTCCTCTGGCTCTTTTAAATATGTTTTCTTTTCATTTCCCCGGTGTATTTCACAAGGCATCTGCTGCTTTGTATTCTTGTGATCTCCAAACTTCTCCAGAATTATATTGGAAAGCCATGTTCTGTTCACTGCCTCGGGCAGCCGATGTTCTCTCTGCCCAGCTCTGGGAGTTTGTCTCTGCTCTGGGGGTCCATCTCTGCTCTGGAGGGCCCATCTCTGCTCCATGGGTCACTTCTGACCACAGCAGTCCTGTATCCTTAACTGATGCCACATTACTTCTCATTTGAACTTCAGCACAGTACACTATTTTTTTGTTTGTGCATGAGCACACACACACACACACACAAACAGAGTGCCTTGCACATAGTAATACTTCATAAATGCTTGCAGTTGAAACAGTTATTATAAGGAAGATACCTAAATCCCTCACTTCACCCACCTTCCAAACAAAAGGATTTTTTATCAATAGTTAGGCATTAAGCCTTGCTTGTTTTTAGGCACTGAGGTTTACAAAGCTTTTAGTAACAGTTTCAGGCGATCTCCCAGCTCCACACCCACCACCTCGGTTGCCCCAATAGTGACTCAGAGTTCCCTCCTTCTTCCCATCCCTCTGCCTCTTTAGAAAACTTTCTTTTTACTTATTCACGTTTGGGTCACATATCAAGCTGAATATTTTGAAATAGATGTCTGTGTTTCTATTTCCAGCACATCCCAAGTTGACCTGGCTTTCAGAGGTTAACTGAGTTGCAAAATAATGTTAAGGGACAGCAGAACCAAAAATAAGTGTGAGTGGTATAAATTGGTGCTTGGATTCATTCAAGTGTGGCTTTTAATCCCAAATCTTTTTTTCCACTCTTCGTTCTCCTTACGGAGAGCTGTGGCCCTGATTCTGCCTCTCTGTTAGTGAAGTCTCCACCCAGTGTGGGAGCACCAAAGCGGGGGTCTCTTGCTTAGAAATAGGGGCTCTCTTGCTTAGGCCTGCGGCAGTCTCTTGCTTAGAAATCTTGGTCGTTTGACTCCAACCCTGTGGAGCTGGTCCATTGTTCTCTTAGCCAAAATGTGTCGGCAAACCAAGTTTCCTCATAGAACATTTGAAATTGTGGAATTGCTCTCTTTGCCTTCTCCAGATCCATTTGATTTCAGGTTTGTTTGCTGAAGCTGCCCCAAACAGAAATGAGAGCAAGCATCGACCTGCCATGGGACCCGCGATGCTGATGATGGTCTCTGAGTGTCAGTTCCCTGGGAGGGGTTGTCGTCTCCATCCTTGGCATCTGTGGCTGAGATTCCAAATATGGCCTGGCTGCCAGGAATTCCAGGAAGATTGTAGAACACTTCAATAAAAACTACTCGGTTTAGAGCCTTTTTGTAGCTTAGAGGGGAGAAACACATTCCGACCCATTTCTTTGCTCATCCAAGACTGCATATGTATTATTCCTAGTTTTCCTTTTGCTTCAGAAGCCTCTGCATGAAGAAGAAAACATGCAAACTGTCGGAAGGGCCAGTTGTAAAGGACTACATTCTCTTTGCTCTAGAATTTGCCAGAATCAGCTTGACATGAACAGATTTTTATATAGAAATCCATATGTCTTGCAACTTTGCTCTCTCTTTATATTATGTGTCCAAGTACAACAATGAACTTCTTAGTGGCTTTATCGGAAGTTTCCTTTCTTGCTTTGACCATGTGTCCAAAGGCAGAACAGAAATCTCAAAGCAGGTGTCTCAGATTTTTTTCTTAAAGTAGCAGCTTGTATCACTTATATCACTTGTCTTCCCATTGTTGTTCATCGATTTGCTCGAGTGGGCACCAGTAACATCCATCTGCCCGCTCTAGGAACATGAAGAGCCTCAAACTATTCGTTCAGGTCATGGGAATGACCTGAACCTGGTTCTTCTTTAATCCTGTAGGTAAAGAGGAAAAATAACACAAACCCAAAGAAATGAAAGAATCCAAGATTTCAACCAAGTGTGGGACCCCCTTTGAGCAAAAGCAAAATGAACTTAAATATACATAAGCACCACAACTAGAGTGTGCAATTGTGGTAGCTATTATTATTATTAATAGCTATTGTTAATAATAGATCTATTATTGTTACTGTTTTTGGCATATCAAATACGATATGGGTAGCTTGCCAGGCTCTGCCATGCTACCCTCTTCAGAATAGCAGCTACTAAAAAAGAAAATAAAGCCAGTTAGGAGGGCCTGATTTGCCATTTTTCCATCATTTAAATTAATCTTCCCCAGAGCACTGTTGCTCCTCATCAGCACTGATATAATTTTGCTCTTTTGATATCAGTTGTGATGTTTCAATTATTTTTTTCTTGCATTAAGGAAAAAGGAAGCTTTGCCTTCCTTTCGCTGTTCTCCCCCTTCCCCAGCCCCTCTTGGCTTTGGGACCTCACTCAGCTGTGCTCAAGGCTTACTCCTGGCTCAGGGATCACTCCAGGTAGACGCAGTGGTACTAGGGATCAAACCCTGGCTGGTGCCGTGCAGGGCAAGCACCTACCTACTATGCTATCTCTCCTGCCTTTTATTTGTTGTTCTTGTAGCTACCACAATCGCACACTCTAGTTGTGGTGCTTATGTATATTTAAGTTCATTTTGCTTTTGCTCAAAGGGGGTCCCACACTTGGTTGAAATCTTGGATTCTTTCATTTCTCTGGGTTTGTGTCATTTTTTCTCTTTACCTACAGGATTAAAGAAGAACCAGGTGAAGTGGTAATGCATTCTCATTCTTGCCCTTGTTTTCACAAGAAGGCATTTTCTTTAAATGCATATGTTATGAATATGCCATTTTCTGTTATGTCGTGATAAAAGACAAGTGTCTTAAAACTCCTTTTCAGAGACTAATTGTTTCTTTTTGATATACTAGTTGCTAATCTAATGGTTTTTCTATTTCTCCTTTTTTTCCATTTGATATCTTAGAAAAGACTAGTTAACATGGTGTTCCTAATTTGTTAGAAGTCCGAGACACTCACAGAATTCCACTGACCCTGTGGAATACAGCTACTTTGATTTTGTTTTAGACTTTGAATTGTAAATCTGCTTTTGAGCATCTAAATCTGTGACTCAAAGCCTTTGTGAAATTACTCTTAGTCTGAAGATCTTCACAAGCTGCCATTGTGTGGAGTGAATCAAGGTTAACCTGCCATGACTTCCCCAGGGACTGGTTTGGACATGTGACAGACATGTTCTTTCCTGTGGGAGAGAACTGCCTGTACTGCTCCCGAGGCCTGTTCCAGTGTCAATTTTGTAGAATAGCTGAGATTTCTCAACCTGAATAAGTCACAAACTTGGAAATACAAATTTACTGTATAAACTGGCCATCCCTAAGCCATAGATTTTGATCCAACTGTGCCTGGCTGATTTCTTTAGACACAACACATTAAAAGCCTTTGTTCATTTGTTCAAGGGATTACTGGCTATCATGAAAGGTGTTAGGAGGTTCAGAGGTGCCTGGGACAGAGAGAGAGGAGTAGAATTCAGGGCCAGTGATGTCATGGGCATCTCGAAATTCCTGAATTGACTGGCTCCTCTCTGGTAGCTGACCTTTATTATACATCTCGTCCAGTTGTCTTGTCTAGCTTTGTGTTAAATGAATTAGCTGCTTCTGCTCAGATACATCCCAGTGCTTGCTAATGTTAGCCTTTTCCAAGCGTTCTTGCTGCCTCATTGCCCCCACGTGGCTTCTGTTGCACACTCTGTTGTGTAGGAGTCATTGAAGGAGCATTCTGCTCAGTTTGGGATAAAGGGTTTTCAACCGTATCTTCCTTGTTATGGTATGTGGTGGTGTTGAGTCAATAGCAGAAACAAGACTGTGTGTCTTCACTACCTCAGTATCCAGTCTTGCATGCATTAGGCCAGAAATTCTATCGGCACTTTCTTCTCTCTGTTTATTTGTTACTTATTTAGCTATGTAGTAAGTCAACCATTGGGGCTTGATCCACGGCCTCCGATGTACAAGGCAAGTGCTTTGCCTCTGAGCTATATCCACAGATTTCTTGTCTTCATTGGTCCATGTCTCTGATCACTTGATCACTTGACTTCCCGTAGATCATCGATTACTCGAGCGGGCACCAGTAACATCTCCGTATGTCCTGTCACATGCGAGATAGCCCAAGGGCACCTGCCCTGCTCAGGAACATAAAGAGCCTCAAACCATTCCATCAGGTCATGGGAATGAGGTCTATAATTGTTACTGGTATTTGGCATATCAAATACGACATGGGTAGCTTGCCAGGCTCTGCCGTGCGGATGTAAAACAATTGTAAATAATATGAGCACTAGGGATTACTTCACTATGTCCAGGCTCTTTTCAAAACAGTAAAGAACTACTCACCAGACTGATTTAAAGTATCTTTAAAATAACCAAGAACCAGAATTTTGGTTAAGAAAGCTGTTAGTGGGGCGGGGGGGGAGCCCAGCGGGGGGGGTGTTTGCCTTGCATGCGGCCGGCCCTGCCGGCCCGGGTTCGTCCCCGGCTCCCTGGTCCCCCGGCCGCGGAGTGGTTCTGGGTGCGGCCAGGGAAACCCTGAGCGTGCCGGGTGTGCAAAAAAAAAGAAAGCGTAGTGATATATGTACATTTCTTTGTATTATTAATTTATTATCAAATAAGATGACTACTTACCCAGAGAACCTAGAGTATTAGCCCAAAGAGCCCCTTGCCTAGTCACCATATTCAAAATCTTAGCTTTTTATTGGGGCTATGATCAAGGAACCAACAACCTACTTACCTCAGAGATTTGTTTTGAGGACAATGAAAAGTTCTTTGAATAGAACCTGCAATTGATATTCAATTTATTATACTATTTGAAATCTTTATTGACAGACTCCAGAGCTGTTCCTTCTTTCAGAGTAAGATTCCTCTGAGGTATAGTCCAGTCTATTCAGCAATTGCATTCCCAAGTTATGAGAATGAAGCTGTTCACTTAGTAATGTAGACCATTCACAGGGAACATTTTTGCTTGGCTCCAAATGGCAGTCACTGTTGACAAGACTTGAGAGTTTGCACTTACGCAATACCCTGGTGGTTGGCCGAGGCTGTCACTCAAGAGGTAAAGCGTGTGTCTATGAAGCCTTGGGTCTCATCACCAGCACCACATTTCCCCTTTGCATTGCTGGATCTTACACTGTCCCCATCACCGCCAGATATCGCCCCCATAAACACCAATAATGATAACAACAGCAAAAGCAAAAGAAATACATTGATGGTGGATGTCATCTCCATAAATTGGCACTGATGTCTGAAAGTGTGATTCTTCACAGGGAAGGAAGAAATCTTGGCTTTGGCCAGTGTGTAATACATTTAACACTGCTGTGTAGCTTTGTACCTGTCATGACCTGCACATATTAGTCATCTCACATTCTCTTAATTTTCTGCTAGTAATCAGATGAAAATCTTAGAGTATGCTTTTATAGATGCTAGTACTTAATGATTCACTAGATCACTAGACATCCCATTGTTCATCAATTTCCTCGAGCGGGTGCCAGTAACATTTCCATTTGACCGTATCATATGCCACTGTAGCCCAATGGCATCTGGTTGATTCAGGAATATGAAGAGCCTCAAACCGTTCCTTCAGGGTCTTGAAGAAGTCTGACCATCTTGTAGGTGGGCGGCCACGTGATCTTTTGACGTCCCGTGGGATCCAGTCGGTAATGGCTCTAGTCCAGCGGTTGTCTCCAAATCGCATTACATGTCCAGCCCATCTGATTTTCGATGCCTTGGCAAATGAGATAGCATCCCTTACTCTGGAACAGCGACAGAAGTCGCTGTTCCAGCTTAATGATTATTGATTATTCTTGCTTAATTAAGATTTAGTTTTCTGAGTCTTGAAATACTGACAACTAAACATCTAACTTCAGTTTCTACTTTAAATTTCTTGAAAGCTAGAATCTTTTCCAAGGATTTTATTAAAGAATCAAACTTCAAAGCAAAATAATTGAGGAAAAACATTTTAGGTTTCTTCATTCATATTTGCCAGAATTATTTAGCCAGAAATCCCTACAGACCAGGAAGTACTTCGTCTTCATCTCTCTTCTCTAATGTTTTTTATTTTAATTTATTTTATTTTTTATTTTATTTTATTTTATTTTATTTGCTTTTTGGGTCACACCAGCAATGCTCAGAGGTTACTCCTGGCTCTGTGTTCCAGAATTACTCCTGACAGTGCTCCAAGGACCATATGGGATGCTGGGGATTCAACCCGGGTCTGCCGCGTTCAAGGCAAACACCCTACCCACTGTGCTATTACTCCGGCCCTTTTTAACTTTTTTAAATCTCTTATCATACTATCTTTATTCTTTATATCAACTTTCTAATATAAAGAAAATATATAGCCATTACTTAGCTCCCAAATTTGCCATTCATGTGAAAACATAACTTCTTACAAATTAATTTTTGAAGCAACAAAATTATCAAGTTGTGCATGATTGAGTTTCAGGGGTGCAGTAATTCAGCACTGATCCTGGCACCATCTTCTCTAGCTTCCTTCCCATCCTCCGGCCTACTTCTCAGGCAGGCACTATTTTCTTTTTCTTTTTTCCTTTTGGGCACTGTGCTTTGCAGTACTGTTATTGAGAGGGTGTCATGCAGGTCCCTTTCCCTCCTTTCAGCACCCAGTCCTATTCCAGAGTGACCACTGCCCTCAATCACTGTCATGGTGGTCCCTTCTTCCCTGTCCTGACCCTTACCCGCCCTGTGCCCTCCCCTGCCCCCCCACCCCATGTGGCAAGCTTCCTACTAAGAACTCATTTTCACACTCTTTGTTTCTGTTGTATTTGGGCATTAGTTATTCCCCTTCAAATGAGTTTGTTCTGTATCTGATCCTCTTCCTCTAATTCATTTCACTCAGCATGATACTCTCCAGATCTATCCACGTGTCAGCATATCGTATGACTTCCTCTTTTCCTACAGCTGAGGAGTATCCATCATGTATGTGCATCGTGGTTTCTTTATCCAGTAATCTGTTCTTGGGCACTGGCTTGTTTCCAGATTTTGGCTATTGTGGATAGTGCTGAAATGAACCTATGTGTGAAGATGTCTTTTCTTGGTTGTGTTTTGGGGCCCTTATTCCCAGGAGTGGGGGTAGCTGAGTTGTATGGAAGCTCAACTCTTCGTTTTGTGAGGAATGTCCATATTGTGTTTCCAGAAGGCTGAACCGGTTGACATTCCCACCGGCAGTGAATGAGGGTCTCTTTATTCCCTCTCCTTCCATCCATGCCTGCACTAGTTGTTGTTCTTTGTGATAAGTGCCAATCTCTCTGGTGTGTGACGTAATATCTCAGTATTGTCTTAATTTGCATTTTCCTAATAATTAGTGGTGTAGAGAATTTTTTCATATGCCTTGGCCATTTGTATTTATTCTTTGAGGAAGTTTTCGTTCTTCTCTTTTCCCCCTCTTTTTGATGGGGTTGGATTTCTTTTCTTGTAAAGTTCTACATATATCTTGGATATTAACCCTTTATCAGATGAGTGGTGGGAAACTCCCAGTACATGAGCTGTCTTTGTATTCTAGTCTTTCATTTCCATTGAGGTGCAGAAGCTTCTTAATTTAATGTAGTCCCATCTTTTTCTACACTTCCTCTGTCAGTAGCATTTCATCCTTAAAGATGCATCTAGACTAGTCAGATGCATCTACCCACATTTTCTTTTTTTTTTTTTTTGATTTTTTATTATACCACCGTGAGACATACAATTACAAAGGTGTTCACAATTGGTTCTTGGTAATACAGTACTCCAGCACCCATCCCTCCACCAGTGCCCCATTTCCACCACCAATGTGTACCCCACCCCCTCCCACCCACCCCCCAGGCTGCCTCAACAGCAGGTAGCCCTGTTTCCTCTCTTTCTCTCTCTTCTCTCTGTCTCTTCTCTCTTGTACCCCTCAAAGTTGTTCTGTATCTGTCCTCTTCCTCTAATTCATTTCACTCGCTTGATACTCTCCAGATCTATCCGTGTCGCATACATTGTGGCTAGCCCTGCAGATATTTAGAGTTTATCACTTAAGTCTCTTTGTGTATATTCAATGGTGAGTTTTAATCTGCCATTACCATTTCCAACATTTAGTAAAACACTGGTATCTATTTATATCCTATTAATGAATGCAGTCATTCTGTATCTGTCATTTTCCTTCTGACTAATTTCACTCAGCATGATAGTCTCCATGTCCATCCATTTGCAGGTAAATTTCATTTTTCATCTTTTCTGACAGCTGCATAGTATTCCATAGGGTAGATGAACCACAGTTTCTTTAGCCAGTCCTCTGTTCTCGGGCATTTAGGTTGTTTCCAGATTCTAGCTATAGTGAATAGCGCAGAGATGAATAAAGAAGTACAGATAGTGTTTCTGCTATGTGTTTTTCGGTCTCTCGGGTATATTCCCAGGAGTGCTATTGCTGGATCAAATGGGAGCTCAATGTCTAGTTTTCGGAGGAATGCCCATATTGTTTTCCTAAAGGGCTGAACCAGTTGGCACTCCCACCAACAGTGGATGAGAGTCCCTTTTTCCCCACATCCACGCCAGCACCGGTTGTTCTTGCTGTTTTGGATGTGTGCCAGTCTCTGTGGGGTGAGATGGTACCTCATTGTTGTTTTGATTTGCATCTCCCTGATGATTAAAGATGGAGAGCAGTTTTTCATATACCTTTTTGGCCATTCGAATTTCTTCTTTTTGGAAGCTTCTGTTCATTTCTTCTCCCCATTTTTTGATGGGGTTGGCTGTTTACATTTTCCTCCTCTGTGTACCTATGGAGTCAAGTCTGATATCAAGAACTTTAATCCATTTTTATCTGACCTTTGTGCATGGCATTAGAAAGGGTCTGAGTTCTTTTTCCTTTTTGCATGTCGCTGACCAGTTTTCCCAATACCACTTGTTGAAGAGACTTTACTTGTTCCACTTCATATTTTTGCTTGTATATTGAAGATTAACTGACCATATGCTGGATAATCTGTCTCTGGATTATCAGTTCTATTCCATTGATCGAGGGTCTGTCTTTATTCCAGTACCACGCTGTTTTATTTACTACTGCTTTGTACTGCAGTTTGAACTTGGTAAAAGTGATGTCTCCTATCTTCTTTTTCCCAGGATTGCTTTGACTGTTTGGGGGAGTTTACTTTTCCGTAAGAATTTCAGAAGTGTCTGATCTATTTTTTGAAAAATGTTGTGTGTATCCTTTTAGGGAGTGCATTGGATTTGTACAGTAGTTTGGGGACTATTGACATTTTGATTATGTTAATTCTATTAATCCATGAGCAGGGGATATATTTCCTTTTCTTCCTGCCCTCTTTTATTTCTTTTAGTAATATTTTGTAATTTTCTTTGTGTAGGTCTTTCACCTCTTTAGTTAAGTTGATTCCTAGGTACTTGATGTTCCAAGACACAGTCGTGAATGGGATTAAATTTTTAATATAGTTCTCTTCTCTTTCATTATTTGTGACAAGAAAGTCATGGACTTTCATGAGTTAATTTTAAGCCTGTCATTTTACCATACAAATCTATTGTTTCTAGGTGCTTTATTGTAGTAAAATTCTAGGTACTTTATTGTAGTGTCTTGAGAGTTTTCCAAATATAGTATCATTATCTCAAATAGTTAGAGCTTAGCTTCTTCATTCCTATATGGATGTCCTTAATATCTTTTTCTTGCCTAATTGCTATAGCAAGTACTTCCAGTACTATATTGCATAGAAGTGGTGAGAGTGGGTAGCCTTATCTTTTGCCTAATTTTAGAAAGAAGACTTTTGGTTTCTCCCCATTGAGAATGAGGTGTCCAGTGGGCTTTTAGTCAATAGTTTTGACTATTTTGAGGAAAATTCCTTCAATTCTTATTTCATTGAGAGATTTTATCTTTTTTTTTCTTTTTGCTTTTTTTTGGGTTACACCCAGCAGTGCTCAGGGGTTTCTCCTGGCTCTGCACTTCAGGAATTACTCCTGGCGATGCTCGGGGGGACCATATGGGATGCCAGGGATCGAACCCAGGCCAACAGAGGCCAGCTGTGTGCAAGGCAAACGCCCTACCCGCTGGGCTATCGCTCCAGCCCAAGAGATTTTATCATAAATGAGTGCTGGTCATTTGTAGATCTCTTCTTTTTCTGACTCACTCTGACTTAGGAAACAATAGAACTATGTAAGTTAAGGAGCATAGAATTACATTAATGATCCAACAAAGACCAGCCCTAGGCCAGCCAAACATAGTGAAGGACCCTGTTGTTCCTCAACAATTTACAGAAATAAATTTCATAACACTGAAATAAGTTATCTAACAGTGTTAAGTCCCATAACAATGAAACTTCTTTATGGTTACTTCTCTTTTTATTATCAGTCCCTTCTTCCCTAGTGGTGTGGTTATGACACAACTTCCCAGAGCCTTAAGAATAG
The DNA here is from genome assembly GCA_021461705.1 of Cryptotis parvus. Taxonomy (NCBI): domain Eukaryota; kingdom Metazoa; phylum Chordata; class Mammalia; order Eulipotyphla; family Soricidae; genus Cryptotis; species Cryptotis parvus. Next base: position 73,980 of record JAJIBD010006544.1, on the reverse strand, counting down.
AAGATTGATGGGTCAGAGCCTGAGCAGGATAAGGTGGTGCCTTCCAAAAGGCCAACCAGATTCGATTCTGGACCCCAATGTCATCCCCCAAGCCTCTCCAGGAGTGATCCCTGAGCACAGATCCAGGATAAGCCCAGCACTGACAGGAGTGGCCCAAAAACTAAACTAAAATAAAAGATTGAGATTTCAGTCACTTAATCTCAAATATCTCTATCCTAGTTTAAAAAACTTCTAGCTGAGTTTTCACCTTTCCACCACTGCCCATATACACCTGTGTTTATTCATATTCTGTAGATGAGAAAATGAAACCAAAAGGTGCCCTTAAATTTATTCAAAACCCAGTAATTCATATATGGTGAAGGATCAGGGTTTCTGCTTTCTGCTATTCTGCCTGGCATTATTTTCTCTGCTGCCTTGTGAAAAGGAAAAGAATTGTGTTAGAAATGGTTTGATTTCCTTTAGATCTCTTCTAGGATATATAGGTTAGAGGGGGAAAATTCTCATTTACTCTTTTATTAAAAATATATGGAGCACTTCCTTTCTGCCAGGTCCCATGCTAGGCAAAACATTCATTTCCACTAGAAAATACTATTGCACTCAACCTTGTAAATCCTAGATAAGATTCTTGTTTGTGACACCATCCTAAGAGTTGAACCATGCAGTGCCATTCCCCAGTCCTATCTTTGAGGGGCATCCTGGGTATAATGGTGATCGGAACTAGTGGTTAGTTGCAGACGCTGTAGCCAGGTATTCGCATTCATTATCAATGAGATTGCTGTTATGACCCTTCCATAGGCTGACCCAGGGCTTTCCCCTGGTACACCAAGTGGTCCTCTGAGCTCCTCCAGGAGTGATTTGTGAGCACAGAGCCAGGAGTAGGCCCTGAGCACTACTGGGGATAGCCCAGGAGATACTAAACACTGCTGGGGATAGTCCATCAGGTACTAAGTTCAATAGATCACTTGTATCACTTATCTTCCTGTTGTTCATCTATTTGCTCGAGCAGGCACCAGTAACATCTCCATACGTCACTGTCATGTGCTAGTGTAGCCCAAGGGCATCTGCTTGCTCCAGGAACACGAAGAGCCTCAAACCATTCGTTCAGGTCATGGGAATGAGGTCTATAATTGTTACTGTTTTGGCACATCAAATACGACACAGCTTGCCAGGCTCTGCTGTAGATACTAAACACTGCTGGGGGTAATACAGTAGATACTAAGCCCAATAGATAGTAACAAAAAAAAAAAAGATTTTTCCTTTTTTTTTTTTTTTCGGTTCAGGCCCAGCAATGCTCAGCGTTATTCCTGGCTCTGTACTCAGGAATTAATCCTGGCAGTGCTTGGGTTACCGTATGGGATGCTTGGGAATCGAACCAGGGTTGGCCACATGTAAGTCAAGCACCCTACCCGCTATGCTATTGCACTGGCCCCAAAAAAAGACCTTTTTACAAGATGTTCATACCAAAATAGTTAAACATTTAGTCACTTGTGGTAAGTACTTTCTGTCAACTATGCTTTAAAACCAACCAATCCACCCTGAGATTTCAAGAGATTAGCTGAGGGGCCGGAGCGATAGCCCAGCGGGTAGGGCCTTTGCCTTGCACACGGCTGGCCCATGTCGGCTCGGGTTCGATCCCTGGCATCCCATATGGTCCCCCGAGCACCGCCAGGAGTAATTCCTGAGTGCAGAGCCAGGAGAAACCCCTGAGCATTGCCGGGTGTGACCCAAAAAGGGGAAAAAAAAAAGATTAGCTGTATTGTTCACTCATACAAATGAGCAGTCAGAGTGGGTTAAAATGAGCGATTATCTCTCCAGCCTCACTCTCTAGGGCTGGAATTGCCTTTGAATTCCAGTTTGGTGATTGTACTTAGGAAGTGGATCAGGGGTGAGGCCTCTGGGGCTTGCCCTCCTGGTGCACTGGCTTCCCGAAGTGCTCAAGTGTTTTGGAGGGCGTGCAGAGCACCCTATGGAGGCGTGCCGGGAGAGCCCTATGTAAAGTCATGAGCCCAGAACCATGTTTTTCTGTCATCTATTAATCACTATATTCACCGCATGCAATTAAGGAATCTACTGCAGGTTTAAATTTGAGCCAGTTACTTGTATTACACTGATCATAATTTAATTTTTAAAAACAGCATTTTTAATCTAGGACTTGGAAAAAAGGTGACTTACAGAGAGCAAGACAATCTATGTGTAAATATATATGGGTGTATATATATGTACATATATGTATATACACACATATATGTATTCATAATGTTCTCCCTGCATTAACATACACCTCAGACACCTGGGCCCTACGAAAGCAGGATAAGAATGCTATTCGGGTCTCCCAAAGGGGAATCGAAAGAGCTATGCTTGGGATATCACGCCTCACTCAAGTGAGAGAAGGAATCCAGAGTTCTGATCTCCGTCGCTGTTCCAGAGTCAGGAACACTGTCTCGTTTGCCAAGGCATCGAAAATCAGATGGGCTGGACATGTAATGCGATTTGGAGATGACCGCTGGACTAGAGCCATTACCGACTGGATCCCACGGGACGTCAAAAGATCACGTGGCCGCCCACCTACAAGATGGTCAGACTTCTTCGCCAAGACCATGAACGAACAGTTTGAGGCTCTTCATATTCCTGAAACAACCAGATGCCATTGGGCTACACTGGCACGTGATAGGGCCAAATGGAAATGTTACTGGCAGCCGCCGAGGAAATCGATGAACAACGGGATGTCTAGTGATCTAGTGATATGTATACACACATACACATGTTTTAATTTTAGCTTTTTAAACTTCTCCATTATCTTTCCAACTGGGAAATCCCCTAAATCCCAGATTTTACCATTTCCTTATTCAAGTATTTACTGAGTGCCTGTGGTGATCTAGGCCGTGTACATACACTGTGAACAACAGAGTTAAATAATTCATTGGAACTAGGATAAATGCTTTAGGAAAGGGCTTCTCAAACTTTTTCCACTCACAACCCCTTTTTCTCCCAAGAATTTTTTTTTGTGCATTCCTTGCCAATATAAGTAAAACATATTAATCCAACATTTACTGATAATAAATCATAAAACATTTTAAACTATCTGATATGGGCTTGTGATCTTAGGCTATAGAGGGAAGTATATGGTGCTATTGAAATAGTAATAAAAGGGGGAGACGAGTGTAAGTCAGGCAAGGTTTCTGAAGGAATTGATATTTTAATCTGGAAGGATGATTATGAGATAATTAGAACCAGAGACTAGACCCTTCCAGACAGAGGAAGCCGCATGTCTGAAGGCCCTGAGACAAGCTAGAATTGGCCTCCTCTGAGGAACAGAGCATCTCTAGGAACGGGTCATAGGAGAGAGAAGGGTTAGTTCTGGAAAAATTGATACTATCAATACCATGTTAATCTGGAAATATAACTTCGTAAAGAGCCCGTGTTTTGAGGATGGTACCTGTGGGGGAGAAGCATAGAGTCGGTAGCTGAGAGGGAGGCAGGGGTGGTGGGGGAGGGCTGTGGGGTGACTCTGATGCTGGGGTTTTATCTCCTCAGGCCTGAAGACCATCGTGGGGGCCCTGATCCAGTCAGTGAAGAAGCTGTCGGATGTGATGATCCTGACGGTGTTCTGCCTGAGCGTCTTTGCCCTGATCGGGCTGCAGCTCTTCATGGGAAACCTGCGGAACAAGTGTGTGGTGTGGCCCATCAACTTCAACGAGAGCTATCTCGAAAACGGCACCAAAGGCTTTGATTGGGAGGAGTATATCAACAATAAAAGTAGGTGGCTGCTTTTCTACAAGAGGAAAAAAGTAAAGTCAGTCTCTAGGGTACACAATCAGAGGCCACCTCTGGGTTGTAAAAGTAGTTGGAGGGGCCAGAGAGATTGGCCAGCAGGAAAGGCTCTTGCCTTGCACATGGTCAGTCGACCCACGTTTGATCCCCAGTGTCCTTGAGCACTGCCAGGAGTGATTCCTGAGTACAGATCCAGAGTAACCCCTGAGCACCTCTGGGTGTGGCCTTCCCCACCCCCCAAAAAACAGTAGTCAGGTCCCGAAAGGAAGGAGGAGGGTGACCCTGCAGTGGCCTTGTGAAGTGGACCCTCCCTCCCAGTGAGGGGTGTGCGGAACCCTCAAACCTCAGCAGTATCTAGTCTCTAGTTTCTATCCCATTGTTTTGAATTTTATTTATTTTGGCTTTGGGGGGCCACAGCTGGCTGTGGTAAGGAAACGGGGTGACAGGGATCTAGCCTGGGCGGTCGTGTGCAAGGCAGCACATCGTTCTGTTGCTCCAGCCTCTTCTCTTCCTTTACAACCCCAAACTTTATGGCTTTGTTACATGTGCCCCGACACTTTTGCTTTGAAAATCGGGCTCAGAAACTTGATAAGAAGTCCTCTGTCCAGAATACACTTGTTCAGCCTCACCTAATGCTGCAAGGACTTTAGTGATCTATCAGGTACAGGGAGGCAGGTAATCTCTAAGGCACCATTTAATCCTAATGCATTTTTAATAGCTTCACTTTAGCAAACAATTGAGTCCTAATTAAGCAACACTCAGCATTATAGTACTTCATAAAATAATTGGGGTAAGTTAGCAATATCACCAATAGTCATTCTTAAGGAAATAAAGGTAGTTAAATCAACATAATAAAGTGTTGCAAAAGTGATTTCAGGGACACGTATAGGAAACATGCCTCTGAGTTAAAATAGGACAATTTATTTTCAGTCAAAGAAGTTATGTGGGTACGAGAATGGAGTTTAAAAGAGTAAGGAACTTAGAAGACTCATCTAAACACCTTTTATACAATTATCAAAATTTAACAAATAGATTTGAAGTATAAGTGAAATTAGGTATCCTTGAAAAGATTGCATTAAAGGGCTTTTGTGAGTACTTTTAATTTTTGAATATGTACATATCAAAATGATTTTAAAAAAACCTTCTCAAATGTTACTGCTTTCAGAAAAGATCTGAGCTGAAATCAATACCTTTCTGCTGAGAATACTACAACCTATTCTCTCATTCATTTAAATCTGCTTTTTTTTTTCACTTCCTGCTTTTAACTTCTAGCAAATTTTTACACGGTTCCTGGCATGTTGGAACCTTTACTCTGTGGGAACAGCTCTGATGCTGGGTAAGTAGCTCACCTAATTTATTCCCTTACCTTAAAATAATGTGTAAGACAGAAAAGGGAAATATTTTATTTTATTCTCTTGTTTCAGATCCTAGTTGGGTCTGACTTAGTGGTGGACTTGGGTTTTTCTTTCTGTATAATATTTGACCAGTCAGCTTTGCCATTTCCCTAGTAAATCAATGTTCCTATATTCTTGCTAAAACCCTGGATATAAAAGACAAGGAATAGAATCTGAGTAAGGTATCTTGGCTCTGTTGTAGATTTCCCTGATTCTACTTTAATAAACACATGGACACCAACATGTACCACAGTGGCTCATGTTTAAATGTGGTTTAATTTTTTTTTTTTTGCCTTTTGGGTCACACCCAGCGATGCTCAGGGGTTACTCCTGGCTCTGCACTCAGGAATTACTCCTGGCGATGCTCGGGGACCATATGGGATGCTGGGGATCGAACCCGGGCGGCACAAGCCATCCACGTGCAAGGCAAATGCCCTACCCGCTGGGCTATCGCTCCGGCCCCAAATGTGGTTTAATTTTAACAGATTGCAGCACCAGTGTTAGTGAGCTAACACAATTCATAAACTACAGAGAACAAGGACATTGTTTTGGGGGGAAGGTCAGCAGCCAAGGTTGAGCCAAATGATCTAGGCTTAAGAGCATGGGGGGGGCAACATATTTAACCATTTTGTTTATATCTATATCTATCTGTCTGTCCGTCCGTCCATCCGTCCGTCCATCCATCCATCCAACCATCCACCTACCTACCTATCCATCCATCCACCCACCCACCCACCCATCTGTCTGTCTGTCTGTCTGTCTCTCTCTCTCTATCTATCTATCTATCTATCTATCTATCTATCTACTTACTTACCTACCTACCTATCTATCTACCTACTTACCTATCTATCTCTATCTATACACATAACATCACTTGATCACTTGATCACTTGATATCCCTTTATTCATTGATTTGCTCGAGCGGGCGCCAGTAATGTTTCCATTTGACCCTATCACGTGCCAGTGTAGCCCAATGGCATTTGTCTGTTTCGGGGATATTAAGAGCTTCGAACTGTTTGTTTTGGGTCCTGATGAGGAAGTCTGACCATCTTGCAGGTGGGCGGCCACGCCGATCTTTTGGCCTCCCTTGGGATCCAATCGGTAACGGCTCTAGTCCAAAGGTCGTCTCCAGATCGCATTATGTGACCAGCCCATCTGATTTTCGATGTTCTGGCAGATGAGACAGCGGCCCTTGATTTTTAGAATAGCGACAAAGGTCGAACTCCGGATTCCCTCTCTCACGTGAGTGAGGTGTAATATTCCAAGTATGGCTTTTCGATTCCTCTTTGGGAGACCCGAATGGTATTCTCATCCTGCTTTCGAAAGGCCCAGCTCTCTGAGGCATATGTCAATACAGGGAGAATGGTGGAGTCAAAGAGGTGTGCCCATAGCCGGAGGTTTTTTGTTCTTTTGACTATTGTTTCGATGTTTCTGAAGGCAGTCCATGCCGCTCTTTTCCTCCTGCGCAACTCAGGTTTCAGGTCGTTCATCATGTTGACTTCTCGACTTAGGTACACATAGCTGTTGCCTTCAGAAATGTTTGTTCCATTGAGAGTGAATGGGGCCTCTGGAACTAGTTCATTTCTCATGAACACATAACACACATATATAGGTGTATATATACGTAATATATACATATATGTATATATCTATATATTAATGTATAATATATTATTATATTATGTTTTATATTTTATATTATAATATATTATGTATCTCATAAAATGTACTCTCTTCTCTATATTTAAGAATCTAATGGTATTAAACTCACTTTATTATACAACAGTCACTATTATCTGTCTCCAGAATTCATTTTCCCAAGGTTCCCCCATCTTGCCCAATACCCCCGCCCCTGAGAACACCATCAATCACTGTTCTGGCAAGTACTTCCAGTACTATATGGAATAAAAAGAGGTGAGAGTGGGCAACCTTGTCTTGTCCCTGATCTAAGGGGGAAGGCTTTCAATTCTTCCCCATTGAGAATGATGCTCTTTGTGGGCTTTTGGTAGATGGCTGTAACTATCTTGAGGAAAGTCCCTTCAATTCCCATTTTCTGGAGGGTTTTAATCATGAACGGGTGCTGGATCTTGTCAAATGCTTTCTCTGCGTCTATTGATAGGATCATATGGTTTTTATTTTTTCTCTTATTGATATGATGGATTATGTTGATTGACTTGCGAATGTTGAACCATCCTTGCATTCCCGGGATGATTCCTACTTGGTCATGATGTATAATCTTCTTGATGAGTCTTTGGATTCTGTTAGCTAGTATTTTGTTGAAGATCTTAGCATCCGTGTTCATCAGGGATATTGGTCTGTAGTTTTCTTTCTTTGTGTTGTCTCTCCCTGCTTTGGGTATCAGGGTGATATGTGCCTCGTAGAAGCTGTTTGGGAGTGTTTCTGTTTCTTCTATTTCCTGGAAGAGCTTGAAAAGGACTGGCAGTAGGTCCACCTTAAAGGTTTGGTAGAGTTCACTAGTGAATCCGTCTGGACCTGGGCTTTTGTGTTTGGGCAGACTTTTAATTACTGTTTCAGTTTCCTCAATGGTGATAGGCTTATTCAGGTATTGCAGGTCTTCTTGTTTCAGCCGTGGGAGGTTATAGGACTTCAGGAATTGATCCATTTCTTCTAGATTCTCATGTTTCATGGCATACAGGCTCTCAAAATAATCTCTGATGATCTTTTGGATTTCTGTGGTTTCTGTTGTGATGTCACCATTTTTATTTCTGATTCTGTTTATTTGGGTTCTCTCTTTCCCTGTCCTTATAAATCTTGCCAATGGTTTGTCAATCTTGTTTATTTTTTTGAAGAACCAGTTCTTGGTTTCATTAATCTTTTGGATTTTTTTTCCAACTCATTGATTTCCTCTCTAAGTTTTATTATTTCCTTTTTTCTGCCTGGGTTGGGCTCCTTTTGTTGGTCTTTTCTAATGTCTTCAGCTCTGTAGTCAGGTTATTAATGTGGGCCCTTTCTTGTTTCCTGATGAATGCTTGAAGAGCTATAAACTTCCCTCTTAACAAGGTTTTTGCCGTGTCCCACAAGTTCTTTTAGTTGGTGTCTTCATTTTCATTTGTTTCCAGAAATCTTTGGATTTCCTGTTTGATTTCTTCTATGACCCATTGGTTGTTCAACAGTGAGCTGTTCAGTTTCCAGGTGTTTGGTTTGACTCCCTGTTTCTGTGTACGGTTAATTTCCATTTTCAGTGCATCATGGTCTGAAAAGATAGTGGACACAATTTCTATCTTTTTTATTTTATTGAGGTATGCTTTGTGACTCAGCATGTGGTCTATCTTGGAGAATGTTCCATGTGCACTAGAAAAAAATGTGTATTCAGGTTTTTTGGCATGAAAAGCCCTGTATATATCCACTAGCTCTCTTTCTTCCATTTCTTCCTTCAGGGCCAATATTTCCTTGGTGAGTTTCAGTCTTGTTGATCTATCCATAGTTGATAGAGCAGTGTTGAAGTCTCCAACTATTATTGTGTTACTGTTAATGTCTTCTTTGAGGTCTCTTAAAACAACTCTTTTAGAGTTGTTTTATATATTTTGCTGGCCCCTCATTGGTTGCATATATGTTTAGTAGTGTAATTTCTTCATGGTGTACATACCCCTTAATTAATAAGAAATGGCCTTCGTTGTCCCTTCTAACCTTTTTTCAGCCTGAAGTCTATATTATCTGATACTAGTATGGCCACACCAGCCTTTTTGGAGGAGTTGTTTGTGTGGAGAATGGTCTTCCAACCTTTGACTTTGAGTCTGTGTTTGTTCTGATTATTCAGATGTGTTTCTTGTAGGCAGCAGAATGTTGGGTTCAATTTTTTAATCCATTTTGTCACTCTGTGTCTCTTAATTGGTGCATTTAGACCATTGACATTGAGAGAGATTATTGTCATCGGATTTTGTGCCATCTTCTTGTTTGTGCTTGTTGTGCTTTTGGGTTTGGTCATATTACAGTAGACCCTTCAGTCCTTCTTTTAAAGTTGGTTTTGAGTCCATGAAGTTCCTGAGTTGTTGTTTATCCATGAAGTTGTGTATCTTTCCTTCATATCTGAATGTGAGTCTGGCCGGGTACAGAATTCTTGGTGAGGCCTGCAGTTCATTGAGCCTTTTCACAATATCCCACCATTGTTTTCTTGCTCGGAGTGTTTCATCAGAGAAGTCTGCTGTAAATTTTAGGGATGTTCCTTTGTATGTGATTTCCTTCTTTGATCTTGCTGCTTTCAGTATTCTATCTCTATCTATAGTTTTTGTCATTCTAATTAAGATGTGTCTTGGAGTATTCTTGTTGGGGGTTCTTTTAGCTCGTATCCTACAGGCCTCCTGGATCTTGAGGCAAGCATTCTTTAGTTCCAGGAACTTCTCAGCAATTATGGCTTTGACAGTTTCTTCTTCATCAGGGTTTTCTTCTTGCCCTTCTGGCACCCCAGTGATCCATATGTTCTTTCTTCTGGCTTGATCCCGATTATCTCTTGTTGTCTGTTCGGTAATTGTGAGTCTTTTTTTCTATCTTCTGGTGTTGTGTAGAGAATCTTTGGAACTTGTCTTCGAGATCACTAATTCTTTCTTCAGTAGCTATTATTCTGCTATGATGGCCTTCCACTGTGTTTTTCATTTCATTTACCTCATTTTTAATATCTGTCATTTCCATTTGCATTTTCCTCACTTCTCTCGTGTCCTCTTGTATTTTATTGATTTTGCATTCCATTGCTTCTTTGAGTTCCTTATGCATCCTTAGCAATTCTTTCCAAAATTCCTCATCAGAGAGGTTATACAACTCATCGGTATTGCTTGGCTCATCTGGACTAGTGACTTCACTCACTGAGCTTGATGGAATTTTGCATTGCTTTACCATTATGACTATTGTAGGTTGCAAATGTGAGTTCTTGGGTGACTAGATAGTATAGTTAGTAGGTGTCTGGGCTGTTTGCAGAGTTTGGGTGGGTGACAAGGAGTGTAGGAACAAAGGTTCACTGGTACCTCATGCAAGATAGATAGTAAGACGATTGCACAGGACGCACTAGCGTCCGCGCTGTTTTGAGTTTTGAAATGTGGGTGTAGGGTTCTGACCTATTCCCTGGGGCTGCTTGGGTCCGCGGAGACGCAAGGATCACACACACACACACACACACACACACACACACACACACACACACACCTGTGGGGGAGATTGCAATCGTTCCAGGAAGTGCAGGTCCTAAGGGGTCCAGGGTGGAACCAAGGCCATTTGCCTGAGTTCCTGTTGATGGAAGTTCCGGCTGTTCCCTGGGGCTGATTGGGTCCGCGGAGATGCAAGGATACCATCAATCACTGTTCATTCTGCTTTCTGCCTTACAGTTTTAACTGTTGAGGTACTCATTTAAGGAGACTTACTTGATAGTTGTCTTTATGTGACTGGTTACTTCATTTGCATTAATGTCTTCAAGGTTTTGCTGTTTTTATCATACATCATCACTTCTTCACTTTTAAGTTCAGAATAATATTCCATTGTGCATACATGCTACATTTTATTTGTCCTTCATGGGTTGCTTCTGTTATTATCTGTTATGAAAATACTACTTGAGTAGAGGAATATACATACATGACAACCTCTCAGTATCTGTATTGCAAACCATAATGCCCAGAAGGAGAGGGGGAGACAGACAGACAGACAGGCAGGCAGGCAGACAGACAGACAGGCAGACAGACAGAAGAAAAGTAGGGGTAGGGTGTGTGGGCTGGATTGACAGGTATGGAGGATGGTTGGAAATGTACATTGGAGAAGGAAGGGGTGTGTATTGGAACATGGCAAACCCAATCATGAGATACAGATGCATTTGTAACTGTATCTCATGGTGATTAAATTCAAGAAAAGAAAAGATTGGAGCAAGAATAAATAACAGCTTCATTTAAACCTTCATTTTGTGATTCTAAGACATTTGGCAACCTGTTCATTTTATCTGAGGCATCATCTAGAAAATGGATTTAACTGTGTTCTGTCTCGAATTCATGAAAGTGGTTTTGTGTAGAAAGGCATAAAAGCATAGGGTTTACTGTATTCTGGAAATTGGTATTTTAAGGTGACCAATACAAGTAGTAGTCAATTTAACTTGTGCTGATGTCGATATCACACTTACCTTAATGGAATAATCGTGTGAATCTTAAAGCAGAGCTCTTTTAAGTTCTCAAATATCTCTGGATATTACTCAAATATCCAGTATGCCGTAGGTTGTTACAGGGTTAAGAAAGCAGAAATGAGTAAGAGGAACTTCAAGCCAGTGGTCATCAGTATAATAACTGTGCTGTATATATTGCACATTGGTTTGAATCTAGGACAGTGATTCTTAAATTCTTCTTTCTCAAGAATCACTTGGCAAATGTACTCAAAATGTAGATTCAGGATCCCACAGTAAATAAAATATAAAACTTTATTCCTTAAGTCTCGGAATCAGCGTGTTGCATCAGAGCAGCACCTAGCAGTGCTCAGAGCCAGCAGGACATGGGGACCACCAGGACCACGTCAGGCAGCACTGGGTGTGGGGGGGTGCCATGGCAGGGAGCACAGCCTCACACAGGCTCTGCGTGTTTTAAGAAGTATGCCTGGTATTCTGAGCCCAGACTGTCCCCAGGATATCATCCTTATTGTTGTTTTTTAAACATTGATCTTTTGATTTTTATGTCTTTGTTCTTTGTCTTCATTTTTTGGCAATTTCCATTTTGTTAACCTAACCCTGGATCGTGCTTTTTTATTTTTTTTTTTAATTTCCAACATCAAGGTGACAGGCCGCTGATAATTGGGTGGAATTCATAGAAAGTTCGCTTTCTCTCTTCAGGCATTGCCCAGAGGGATACCAATGTATGAAGGCGGAAGGAACCCTAACTATGGGTACACAAGCTTTGACACTTTCAGCTGGGCTTTCTTGGCATTATTTCGCCTTATGACCCAGGATTATTGGGAGAACTTATATCAGTTGGTAAGTAATACCTTCATGTTGAGTGCTTCCTCTTTTTCTTCAGTGATGGAACTTGCAAGAGAATATGTGAGATCGAGGACATTCTGTGAAAGTCTTTTAGTAAAGGCATTTTGCAGGATCTGAGATAGCCTTTGTGAGTGTGAGCTGGTTTAAATATTTTTTAATTTATTTTATTTTATTTTATTTTATTTTATTTTATTTTACTTTTGGGTCACACCCGGCGATGCTCAGGGGCCACTCCTGGCTCTTTGCCCAGGAACCACCCCGGCGGTGCTCAGGAGACCATATTGGAAGCTGGGGATCGAACCAGGGCCGGCATTGGCCGGCCGCTTGCAAGACAAATGCCCTACCCGCTGGGCTATCGCCCGGCCCCTGGTTTAAATATTTAAGTAAACTCTCTCAGCTCTTGTCTCTGTCTCATTTTGTGTGTGTGTGTGTGTGTGTGTGTGTGTGTGTGTGTGTGTTGGTGGGGAGGGGTGTTGTGGATTACCCGGGATTCACTCACGTGAAGCAAATGCTCTCTCACTGAGCTTTATCCCGACTCCTAAATTTCTAGTTTGGTGGCCGGAGCAACAGTACAGCACGAGGGCATTTGCCTTGCACGCAGCCAACCTGGGTTCAATCCCCCAGCATCCTATATGGTCTTCTGAGCCCCACCAGGAGTTGTTCCTTAGTGCAGAGCCAGGAGTAACCCCCTGAGCATTGATGGGTATGACCCAAAAAGCAAAAAAACAAAAACTACGCTTCTTGTTTGTGTTTTTATCTCTGTTCTCTTAAGCTAAATGTTTTAAAGTTCTTTGTTTTCATACTGAGATTATGTAGTTTGCGCTTAGTATCTCTGTTTTAGAATACAAGGGTTACTGTGCAATACCTACTACCGAAGGACTCCTGTCCTTCAGCCACTGTATCCCTAGCTTAGCTCCACTCACCAATTTCAATAGAGTTGTTTTTACAGTTGAGTTTTTTAGTACTTTACAGATCTTGGATATTAGTCTTTGTCAGATACATGATGTGCAGACATCTTCTCCCTTTAAGTAGGGTGTCTTTTATTCTAGCCATAATTTCTTCTGCAGTGCAAACCATTTTTAATTTATTTTTCTTTTTTGGCTTTTTTGGGTCACACCCGGCGATGCTCAGGGGTTAATCCTGGCTCTGCACTCAGGAATTACTCCTGGCGGTGCTTGGGGGGACCATATAGGATGCCGGGATCGAACCCGGGCCGGCATGGGCCGGCCGCGTGCAAGGCAAATGCCCCTACCCACTGGGCTATCACTCCAGCCCATAAACATTTTTAATTTGATAGAGTACAATTTATTTTATTTTCCCCAGTGGGCAAAAATTCATGTTTTATTCTATATGCAAATAATAAAATAGAAGATAAAAAATAGAAAGTAACCACACTTACAATTGTCCCTCAGAATATCAAGCACAGAGTAATCAACATAACAAAATAATTTATACAGAAAGACTTACACATAGAAAATTCTAAACCACTGCTGAAAGAAGACTTATTGACGGATTAACATTGACAAATGACAGTCTTGTCGAAGCATTATTCTGATTCAATGCAGTCCCTATAAAAATGCACATGACTTTTTATTTTTATTTAATTTTTAATTGAATCTCCATGAGATATAGTTACAATGTTGTTCATCATGTTTCAGTCATCAAATGTTCCAGCACCATCCCTTCACCATTGTACATTTCCCACCATCATTGTCCCCATTTTCTCTCATGCCCACAGGCCAACCCCCCATCCCAATTTCCTCCCTCCCTCCCCCCCTCCCTCTCTCTCTCTCTCTCTCCTCACACACACACATACTCTCTCTCACACACACTCTCTCATACATATTCTCTCTCTCCTCTCTCTCTCTTTTCTCTCTCCCTATCCCCATCCCAACCCTATTTAGGGCATTTTGTTTGCAATACAGGTATTGAAAGGTTATCATGTATATCCCTTTACCTACTTTCAATACTCAGTCCTTGTCTCATCATTTCTAGCTTTTATTATCATACTGGTCCCATCTCTATCCTAACTGCCCTTCACAGCCCCCCCCCCCCCCCCACACACAGTTGTGGCAAGCTTCCAACAATGATCCAATCCTCCTGGTCCCTATTTTCCTGGCCTGGGGTATTAGTCTCATACTATTTTTTATATCCCACAGATGAGTGCAGACGTTCTATATCTGTCCTTCTCTGAGTTAGTGCCATTTATTGTTGTTTGCTCTTACTGTCTTTGCTAATGGGGCCTGAACACTGAAGACGCCTCTCAAGGCATTTCCAGGAAGAGTTCTACTTGTTTTCCTCAATCTGTTCTATGGATTCGGATCTAACATCAATATATATATATATATAAATTTGGCTTTTTGGGTCACACCCAGCGATGCTCAGGGGTTTCTCCTGGCTCTGCACTCAGGAATTACTCCTGGCTGTGCTCAGGGGACCGTATGGGATGCCGAGGATCGAACCCGGGCCAGCACAGGCCGGCGTGCAAGGCAAACGCCCTACCCGCTGGGCTATCGCTCTGGCCCCTAACATCAATATATTTAATCCACTTTTGAATTCCTTGTGAGGTAGTGATTCAGTTGTTTTGGTTTTTGGTTTGTTTGTTGTTGTTTTTTTCACTTGTAGCTAAGCAGTTTTCCCAGCCCCGTTTGTTGAAGTGGCTTTTCTTCCTCTTCTTTATGCTCGTGACTCCTTTATTGTAAATGAACTGTCCACATATCTGAGGGTTTACTTTTAGGCTCTCAATTATACTCTTGGTCTGCGTTTGCTTTTACTCTAGTAGAATACTGTTTAGATTATTAGAGCTTTATAAAGCTCTTCAAGTCAAGTGCTTCCTGGCCGTGCTTGCTTTCAGTTGCTTGGGCTGTTGGAAGAGTTTTATGACTGTAGAAAAGTTAACTGTATTTGTTCTATGTCCCTGAAAAATTCCTTGAACAATTTAATAGGGACTGTTCTAAATCTGCACTGTAGATTATCATTTTGGCAATGTTAATTCTTTTTTTTGAAAAAAATTAGATACCACGATTTACAATAGTGTTGATGTTTTCAGAGCCACACCTGCCACCAGAATGTCAACATCCCTCCACCACTGAATCTAGGTGCCATTTTGTCCCCTACACCACTACAGACCCTTAGTGGTTTCAGCTCTACAGTCAGACTCTCAGGAGCTATTATTATGGATTATTGTTTATACCTTTTCTGTGTTCCAATATAGAAAGTTGTGTTCTATATTGTTTCTTTTCTTTGTTCCATAATATCCTGTGTATGACTGAGAGCATTTGATATTTGTCCTCTTTCTGGCTGGCTCACTTCACTCAGCACAATGCTCCAGTTCTGTCCAACATACTGTCCTTTCTCCTAACAGCGTAGTATTCCACTGAGTATATTTGTCACCGTATCTTCAACCACTCATCTTTGTTAAACTCTTGGGTTGTTTCTGGGATCTTGGCTCTTGTGAATGCAGTGAAATACACGTCAGCTGTCTCTGTGAATTAATGCTTTTGTTCTTGGGATTGATGCCCAAGAATGGCAGTGCTGGATCTTATGGGAGTGATATTCTTAATGTTTTTGAGAATTTTCACAGGAGCCACAGCTGTCTACATTCCCACCAAAAGTGAATGAGACTTCCTTTTTGCCCCATCCCCATCAGCTCTGGGTGTTTCTGTGCTTTGTATGGGTCAGTCTCACTGACGTGAGGTGATTTCTGATTGTGGTTTGATTCTCGTTTTTCTGATGATAAATGAACATTTTTTCATATGCTTTTGGCCACTGATGTGTCTTCTTTGAGAATGTGTCTCTATAGCTCTTCTCCCATGTTTTGGTGGCTTTTTTGTTGTTGTTGTTTGGTTTTGCAAGTGCTTTATATTTCTTAAATATTAGCCCCTTGTCAGATTATGGTGTGCAAATATTTTCTCCCACTCAGTGGGTTGTCTTTTTTATATCTGTTGTCATTTCTTTCACAGTATAAACATTTTTAGTTTAATATAGTTACATTTGTTTATTTTTTTCTTCTGTCCTCATAGACAGTGGCATAAAATCATGATATGCCATAATATGATAATGACTTTAAAGCATAATCACATCTATGTTTTCCTCAATGTATATTATGAATTTCATGGATCTGCTATCACTGTTTTTGATCCACTTGTAGTGAATTTTTGTATATGATGTAAGATAAAAGCCCACAACTTTGTTTGTTTGTTTGTTTGTTTGTTTTGCATGTGGCGAACCCCTTTCCCCAGCACCATTTGTTTTTTTTTTTAATTTTTTATTTTTACAATTACAAAGATATACAATTAAAAAGTTCATATTTGGGTTTGGTCATACAGGTAGCGCACCCATTCCGCCACCAGTGCCCATCCCCACCACCCGCCCGTCCCTCCCCCAGCCCTCCTCCATGGGGTTCTTTATTTTTTCCATTTCTACTCTTCTTCTTCCCTCCAGAGATTACAGAACATACATAAAGGGTTGTCTGTGTATCCTTTT
This sequence comes from Cryptotis parvus, assembly GCA_021461705.1. Lineage (NCBI taxonomy): Eukaryota > Metazoa > Chordata > Mammalia > Eulipotyphla > Soricidae > Cryptotis > Cryptotis parvus. The sequence continues at coordinate 57,375 of JAJIBD010006544.1, read as the reverse complement.
GCCTCTATTAATGCTCAGTCTAGGTTGGCATTAGTACCCTCACAATTGTTAGCACACTGTTCCATTTTCTGTCTTACCTAGCCTCGAAACCTAACGTTTGTGATAATTTCACCTGACAGGACCTCCGATCTAACCCAGCACCATTTGTTGAAGAGGCTTTCCTTGCTCCACACCAAGCACCTAACTGCTTTGTCATGAATTAATTGTCCCTTATTTGAATATTTCTCTCTGGGCTCTCATTCTATTCTGGTGGTCTAAAAATCTGTCTTTCTTCTAGTGCCATTCAGTTCTGATTATTAGAGCTTTGTAAGAGAATTGGAAAATGACAAAGGCAATACCTCTGAATTTTTTTCTCAGGATTGCTTTGGCATTAGTGGAGTTTTTTTTCTTTTTGAGGGTCACTCCCGGTGATGCTCAGGGGTTACTCCTGGCTCTGCACTCAGGAATTACTACTGGAGGTGCTCGGGGACCATATGGGATGCCGGGATCGAACCCAGGTCGACCACATGCAAGGCAAATGCCTCCCCTCTGTGCTATCACTCTGGCCCCCATTAGTGGGGTTTTAGTTCTCTGTATAAATTCAACAGTGTTTCGGTATTCTTCTGATTGATGGACATGGGCTGTTTCCATTTCCTTGTGTCTTATTTCTTTACAAATTCTTTACAAATATTTGCTTCTTTACAATATTTGTTCTTTCCTTACCAATTCCTTTATAAATAGTGCTTTGTACTTTTCAGTAAATAATTCACCTTCTCTTTTTGATTCCCACATACTTCATTTTGGAACAAGATTTTTTTTTGTGCAAATATTTTTAGTTTTTTTTAAAAAACAGCATATAAAGCTGCAACCAGTTTTTGTAAATTGATTTTTCAGCCACAATTTAGTGTAGCTTTATCTGTAGAAGTGTTTGGTGTTTAGGGTTTTCTGTATATAATATGACCCTATGGCAGCCTCTATCTTTGTCCTCTGCTTCTTCACTTCTCTTGTACAGGTGAGGGCTTAAGGTGGGAGCCTGGTTTTGTGCAAGCCTGCATGAGTGTCTAAGGTTCACACTCACTAATGCCGACCGGAGACTCTGAATTGATGTTGCTCTGGACCATTGCTGGAAATTCGCAGGCATAAAGTTCCTGTCTCGGCTGTATCCCAAGGGCAGGCTGACCAGTGCGTGGTCCCACAGTTCACAATTGCTAGTTCCCAGTAGTGGCATGGTGTTGGCCTATGAGCAGCAAATGGCACCTTGTGGTCATGACTACCCAGTAGCACCTGTAAGTCCAAGCAGGTCTCTGATCTACTAGGATATTCACCACCATCCGACTGTCTCCAACTTGCCTGACTCAAATGGACCTGGGAAGCGTCCATTGGCCCAGCTCCTGAAGTTGGTCAGGCCTGAGCTCCAACTAATTGTTCCTGTGAAGGGCTAAACATGGACAGAGTAGCGTTAGACACTGGAAGCCCTTTCTGACGCCTCGCTTTATGCGTTTGTTTTTCTGCCTCAGCTGTGGCATGCGAAGAAGCTGGTTTTGTTTCTTCTGAAACAAGCAGATTTCACTATTCCTTCCTCCGCTTGGAATGTCCAGAATTTGCTCTGTGTGTGTGTGTGCGTGTGTGTCTGGATTCTTAACGGACCATACAGGATTCTGTGTTTATTTCTAGTTTTGGTGTGATCTTGGTCACGTAGAGCACCTTGCTTCCTCTTCCTCTGCTTGGTCCCACTTCCGTTCTGTTACATTAGCACTCATTCACACCTCACTGCAAAGACTCACAGCCTTGACAGTCCTTGCCTGGCCTGAGAATTCGCTACCTATATCTGCTTCCTGTTATTTTACTTTCTACTGTTTTTGAGCTTAGAACAGTTTTCTTAAAAAAAGAGATTGAACATATTGTGTCTATATGTCTATAATAGTATATTAGACATTATAAAGATTTTTTTTTTGTTTTTGAACCACACCCAAGTGTGCGCAGGGCTTTCCTGGCTCTGTGCTCAGGAATCTCTCCTGGAAGGTCTCAGGGAGCCTTACAGCGGGCCAGTGATCAAACCTGGGTTGGCCATGTGCAAGGCAAGCACCCTACCTATTGAACTATCTCTCTGGCCCCATAAAGATATGTGTCCTCAATGACCTTGGAATCTAAATATATCAACATTTTTTCAGATTTAAGACACATTTGGGCTTATTCTACAGGTTGTGAGAAGAATAACAAGGTTAGTACCATTCCCTTGGGCTACATCGGTGGCTCTGAGCAAGTCATTTAGCTTTGCTGGTGGGCATAGAGAAGCTCAGGTTGATGGTTTTCATGGCCGGCTCAGCAGACAGTGCTCCTAAGTATAAGAAGCTTGAGCACTGGGCTCAGTGATGAGTCTCCCGTTTATACATTCTGTGATCATCTTTCTCAAGTATGAAGGAACCTCTTTAAGGGAATCATCCAGCTCAAATCCCTAGTGATTTCGCCCATTTCGGTTGGATGCTAGAGTTGCCGCAGTTTGAATATTTCTCATGAAATATTTGTGGCTGATACTAAGTTGTGTTAAACAACCTGATGGAAAAGAATAAAAATTAAAATTAAGTAGTAGTAGATTGCATATATGTAACCTAAACCCAGTCACCCAATGTTACTTGTTTCCTCGTTGCTAATAAGTAATGTTAGGGTCTTCCTTTTGTTTCTCTCCCTAATATCATCATATAACCCCTTATCAGACCTGTCCTAATATCCTCATATATCCCCTTATCAGACCTGTCCTAATATCCTCATATATCCTCTTATCAGGCAAAAGGAAAAGGGCTATCACTCAGGATAACTTCCTATGACTTGGACCTGATCCAAAGGTTGAATTTTTCTGTTAATGCTCTTTGAGAACCAAAATAAAATAATCTGAAGGCTTTTATTCATGTTTTAGAAGGAACGGACTCCCAACAACGCCAGGTGTGATCCACCCCCTTACCTACAAAAAAAAAATTACAATGAAGAAAGTCAAGTATAATTTTTAGCACCTTTTTTTTTCTTTTTTTCTTTTTTTTTTAGAAAGGCATTTTTCTATGAAAGGAGTGTCTGGGAATGTGTCTAGCAGGCAGGGGCCACTTTTTGTTAAAACGAATGGGTGGTACAACCGTCATTTTCTCTGAGTTGAGGTTAGAAAGACCTTTGAGCCATGGGGGTTACTAAGTGCTCTGCAGTGGGAGGGCCAGAAGTCACCGTCTGGTCCAGGTACAGCCTCCACAGAGGAATAACAGCTACCACTTGATTTCAGCCTGATTCATTTAATGCCGATGACTCAGAATTTTTTTTTTGTCTCCACAGACCTTGCGGGCAGCTGGGAAAACATACATGATCTTCTTTGTCTTGGTCATCTTTGTGGGCTCTTTCTATCTGGTGAACTTGATCCTGGCTGTGGTGGCCATGGCCTATGAAGAGCAGAACCAGGCAACCTTGGAGGAAGCAGAGCAAAAAGAGGCTGAGTTCAAGGCCATGTTGGAGCAGCTGAAGAAGCAGCAGGAAGAAGCACAGGTCGGTGGTTTAGTTCTCTGCCTCCCTGCCGGCTGCCCTGACTCAGGCCCTGTCTATCACCAGTCCATATCACTTGTATCACTTGTCTTCCCGTTGATCATCGATTACTCAAGCAGGCACCAGTAACGTCTCTATATGTCCTGTCTCATGCTAGTGCAGCCCAAGGGCATCTTCTTGCTCCAGGAACATAAAGAGCCTCAAACCATTCCATCAGGTCATGGGAATGTGGTCTATCATTGTTACTGGTATTTGGCATAACAAATACAACACAGGCAGCTTTCCAGGCTCTGCCGTGTGGGTGGGATACTCTTGTGGCCTCTCATCTAATGCATCAACAGGGAGAGATTGGCTTTTCTCTTGAGTGGATCTCTGACGAGCTGGGGAGTCCAGATGTGGAAAATGGCGGCCCTCATGGTGTGGGGGGTTCCTCTGGCTTCTTGTGAGGCTCTGCTGGGGTGGCGGCCAGGGCTAGAACCTATCTTCCCTCCTGGGCACCTCATGATCAGCTGGGCACAGGGAGAGCTGGTAGCAGCTCTGCCCCATGTATGTGAGTCTCTGGATCAAAATACTGATCCAGAGACCATTCCATATGATCTTTTATTTATTTATTTATTTATTTATTTATTTATTTATTTATTTATTTATTTATTTATTTATTTATTTATTTATTGCTTTTTGGGTCCCCCAGGAATGCTCAGAGGTTACTCCTGGCTCTTCGCTCAGGAATTACTCCTGGCGGAACTCAGGGGACTATATGGGATGCCGGGGACTGAACCCAGGTTGGCTGCATGCACACAAATGCCCTACCCACTATGCTGTCACTCGGCCCATTCCATATGATCTTTCCTAGACACACTGAAGTTAAAGTCATTTGTTGGATTAAAATAATCCAAATAACAACTGCAGATCCTCTTTACTGCATTTGTCTTCCTGGCTGAATTTTTGTTGACGTAATCTTTGGTAGAATTTCTCACCTGTTCACTGTTCAGCTGCTATGACGTCAGACAAAGCTGACCGGAGTGATTATATGGCCTAGCCTTTGGTTGGAGAGGCAAGCCTTGGGCCGTCCGGAGTTATTCTTTGTTCTCACCAAAAGCAATGATTGTAATTGAGGAGAAACAGAAACGGCTAAAGTAAAATCAGAAAACCGAAGTTTGTCATCACATCACACAAAATTAAAACTTTTTTTTACTAAAACTTTATTTCCTCCTCCTTATGAAACATACATGTAGTTTTGGTGTCGAAACATCACTATCACTATCTTCACTATCTTCCCGTTCATCGCCTATTTGCTCGAGCGGGCACCAGTAATATCTCCATATGTCCTGTCTCATGCTAGTAGAACCCAAAGGCATCCGCTTGCTCCAGGAACATAAAGAGCCTCAAACCATTCTATTAGGTCACGGGAATTACCTAATATAGTCGAAACATGTTGTATGATATTGTTCCATACCATTATTTTCAGTTCCCCTTAGAAGGCAGCCAAATTCTTGTCTTAAGTTGTTCAAGAGAATAAATCCCAAGTCCTCACCACTGGGTTCTGTATTGCTCACTTAGGGCTGAGCCCGTCCAGGCCACTCGGCAATTCCATTTTCCTTCCTTTTCTTCTCCCTGTTTTCCTGATGTAAGAGAAAGAAAAGACTCTGCACTCACTGCTTGGCTTTGGGTGGCTCCGGCTAATTGTTTCTGATCTGTGGCACTTTCCCCAGGCTGCGGCAATGGCCACCTCCGCAGGAACAGTCTCTGAAGATGCCATAGAGGAAGAAGGTGAAGATGGGGTCGGCTCTCCTCGGAGCTCATCTGAACTCTCTAAACTCAGCTCCAAGAGTGCCAAGGAAAGACGGAACAGGCGGAAAAAGAAGAAGCAAAAGGAACTCTCTGAAGGAGAGGAGAAGGGAGACCCCGAGAAGGTGTTTAAGTCAGAATCAGAAGATGGCCTGAGGAGAAAGGGCTTCCGGCTCCCAGACAACAGAATAGGCAGGAAGTTTTCCATCATGAATCAGGTAAACAACTTTGTACGGGGTTGATAAGCCTGAGCCTTGTGGGTTTCTGAATTTCTGTGGGTGCTCACCTTCCCCTTTGCCTTTACGCTTTCTCCCATGCTGTGCCCCGCTCAGAGGAAGCTTTACCAGGCTCCTGGGAGTACCCTCTGCTCAGACTGCCCTCGCTTCTGTGTTGCGACCACTTCAAGGCATGTGTGGTTGTTCTTGACTTACTACAGCAGTCAAGTCTAGTACGCAGCTGGGGGGAAGTTTTCTCTTCTCAATCTCTCAACAGCAGTATTTAGCTAGAGGACCTCTTTTGAGAATTATTATAGTATTTTTTTTTAATTTTGGAAGTTCTTTAGGATTCCTTTTTTGAGGATAGCAAGTCCTGGTTATTAATTAATTGCTTTAAATATATGAAGTTATGCTGACAAATTAGCCTATAATAGGTTAAATGCTTTGAATTTTACCCAACTTTGGGGATTTTTTTGTTTTTATTTTGTTTGGGGGCCACAGCCAACAGTGCTCAGCGCTGACTCCTGGCTCAGCACTTAAGGGATCATATGGAAAACCAAGTATCAAATCTGGGTCAGCTGAGTGCAAGGCAAGTGCCCTACATACTTCACTGAAGCTCTGGCCCATGGGTTTACCCAATCAAAGTTTAAATCAAAGATTAGCCAACTTTGATAAAGAAGGAAATTAAGAAAGAAATGGATTAATTAATTAATTAACAGAGCATTCTGTTACTCTAAATATCACTAGTTGACTTTTTTGGATTTAAAAAGAAAATGCCACCAAATTCCAATTCTTATGCCATTTAATTCTCTCTTTTTGAAAAATGCCAGAAGGTTTGCGGAGTTAGAACAGATTCATCACTGACTATGGTAGTCTATGTCCTTCTTTTTTTTTTTATTAAATCACTGTGAGATAGACCATTACAGAGCTATTCATGATTGAGTTTCAGTTATACAGTGTATCAGCACCCATCACTCCACCAGAGCATAATTTTTACAACACCAATGTCCCCAGTTTCCCTCCCTCCCCCACCCTCAACCTGTCTCTGTGGCAAATACCTCTCTCTCTCTCTCTTCTCTCTCTCTGTGTCTCTGTCTCTCTCTCTCTCTCTCTCTCTGTCTCTCTCTCTCTCTCTCTCTCTCTCTCTCTCTACTCCCCCTTGGCGCCTTGTGGTTTGCACTACAGACATCTAGTGTCTTTTCTTACCCTCCAGAGATGACTCATTGTACTTTTCCTTGCATCTCTCACCTCCCCGTTTGTTCTTCTAGTACATGTTATCACAGCAAAATCACTCATTTTTATCTCCGTGTTTCTATTCCTGTCAATCCTTAGATCTGACTTTTCTGTTATTTTGTTTTAAGAATATCTAAATCACTACAGTTTCATTTCCTCTGGTCTGTCTCCCTCTCTCTGATTGTCTGTGACCTGTCAGTAGACCCCTGTCAGATACACGTCCCCTCTGATAGCCGTAGGGCTGTAGGGTGCTGCTGTAACCCAGGCTACGTGATGCTCAGTCCTGAACAATGACTGAGAGGCTGCCCAGGGTGCTTACAGTGGTGTGGAGCAGGCAGATACATTGAAAAATTATTCATATAATAACATCCCTCATACTGTTTCATAACTGAGGTAGTCTGGAGCTTGGAAAGCAAAGATCTTTCCTAACCTGGAGTCGCTGAGCAGTCTGGATAAAACTAATTTATGGACAGAGGCAGTAAGCAGGAAGTAGTCAGGTAATGGTGGTAACATCGATATGTGGGGGAAGTTGCAGTAAGACAGAGGATGGGTATTCCAGATGTGGAAGAAAAAACATTTTCTGATTCAGATTATTCAATGGCCACCCAATCTTTTAGACACACGGGTAGTCTTTTGATTGGACAGGATCATGAGTTGGCAGGTGGTGATTGACACATGAGTCTTGGGGTGTCAAGCGAAAGAATGTGGCCATTCATATATATGGTATCAGAAGAAGGAAAGGAAAGGAATGACCATTGGAGGTGCTAAGAGGACCCAGAGTTTCATGAAGCCAGGGGGACAAGGGGTTGGAAAGGTCAGTAACCAATGGCTGAAATTTAGCGAAATGCTTCATGAGATCAGAATCTAAAATGTTCGTTGTAGGAGCCGGAGCAATAGCACAGCAGGTAGGGCTTTTGCCTTGCATGTCTCTTCTCTTTTTGGGTAGGCCAACCCCCATTCGATCCCCAGCATCCCATATGGTCCCCTGAGCACCACGAGGAGTAACTCCTCAGTGCAGAGCTAGGAGTAACCCTGGAGCATCACCGAGTGTGACCCAAAAAGAAAAATAAAACAAAATGTCTCTGTAGTTGTCCTGTTAAGTCACGAGGACTTTAAGGACTCATGTCAATGCAGGGTGTATTGAATGGGGGGAGATGAGTGGGGCCTTCTTGTTCAAGTGCATTTGAAGACTGTGGGTCAGAATCAGCATTGTTGTGGCTGGAGAAGGTGGTACAAGAGTTAAGACCTTTGCTTTGCATGCGGCTAACCTCAGTTTGATTCCGTGGCACTGTCCGGAGTGACCTCTGAGCACAGAGCCAGAAGTAAGCCCTGAACAGAGCCAGGTGTGGACCAAACCCCACTCCCTCCCAAATCACTGCTCTAATACAGGGTGAAGTGGAAAGGGAAAGAGAAACAGAATAGAATGTAGTCTTGAAAGTTGTGGACAGAGGTAGTCTCGAGCAGGCACAGAACACCATGTCCCTTGTCCTAAACCCTGGGAGAGCTGAGGGGCAGGGGGAAAAGTGGATAAGTTTCTAGATCTGAAGAGTAGCAAGTGGAAGAAGTGACATCTCACACTCACAGTTTTTCGTAATGTAGGAAATAAATATTGAAAGTAATTAAAAGTTGAATAGGGCGTGTAAGGAGATGCTGCCTGTGTAAAATAGAATACAGGTTAGCAGAGTTATACAGGGTGCAGAGGGGATTCTCCCCGTGCCACTGTGGGTCACTGCTGCCCCTCCTGTGTCGGGGAGCCGCTGGGGTCCCCAATAGTACCAGGACAGAAGTTCTCTTCTACCTCAGAGGCTGCCGGAGAACGGATGAAAACTCACAAGTCTAGCACAGTTCCAAAAAAGGCTTTTAATAGTACAAAAGCTCTACCACCACAATCCAATATAATGAAAGAACTCTAGCTCTGGTCAGAACTTAGACCATACACAAGGGCCCAAGTCTCCCACCAAAGAGGATTCCACCAGAAAGGAGTCCCACTAAAGAGAGTCCTACCAGAAAGGAGTCCTACCCAAAAAAAGGGGTGAGTGCCTCAAGTCAGTCCCCTTATATACACCAAAGTAATCCTCACTGTTGACAGGGAGGGTCCTGTCAACAAAGAAAACCCTAAACAGCTTCTAGATAGTAGAACAGTGTAGAAGGGTGGTGCCACACCCTATTATAGGTATAAACAAAGGGTTAGCAAGTACTAATCCCTACATAAGATGTAAAACACTGGAGAGAGAGAGAGGGGGCTGGTATAAAGTAATACATCTTAATTTCATGAGCTTCATGTAATCTAGCTGGTACCCACAAGGTCCTTCTTATTTATTATCTGCACCAGGGTGATTCTGAGTATCTCATCTCTATACTGAAAGGGTCACACTCACCTACATGAGGGAAAATTGTATGATTCTTCCTATAATTTTTTTTCTTTTTGGGTCACACCCAGCAATGCTCAGGGGTTTCTCCTGGCTCTGCACTCAGGAATTACTCCTGGCGGTGCTCGGGAACCATATGGGATGCCGGGATCGAACCCCGGCCGGCATGGGCTGGCCGCGTGCAAGGCAAACGCCCCTACCCGCTGGGCTATCGCTCCAGCCCCCGGTCCTTCCTATAATCTTAAATGTCTCAACATACCAGGGTGGCAGTCTCCTGGTAAATTCTAACTGTCCCACTGTGGGTACAGTGGGTATAAAGAGGAGCTGTGCCCAATCTAGATAACATAGAAGTCTTAGTAGATGTATAATAATAAGTCAGAAGATACTCATTCAGAGTCAAGGTGACTTCTGTAACTGCCACACCTCTATCAGTGTTTACACAGAAGAGAGATCTCATTAGAATGAACCTTGGCTTAAGAACATGTAAATAGATTAAGCTGTGAGTGGGTAAAACAGCAAAGCTCCCAAGCTGGCTAAGCCTGTCTTCCAATACTCCTGCTCTCCTTCCTGATTCACTGCCCCATCGGAGTACCCCGTGCTGTAACCAGGGTCAACTAGTAGGTATTTCTCTCTCTTTATCTTTATTGTTATTGTTGCTTGTAGCCACGTCTGACAGTGCTCAGGGTTTACTCCTGGCTCTGTGCTCAAAGATCACTCCTGGTAGTGCTCTGGGACCTTACGTAGTGCTGGGGAATCAAGCCAGGGTTGGCCATGTGCAAGACAAACACTTTAACCCATAGACTATCTCTCTGGCCCCAGATGCTTCACATATGTGGTGGTTTCTACTTTCTGGTTTGCTCTGAAAACTGCTTCTCCAAGGTGACCCATTTTCCTGACTCTGAATATGTCCACATCATGCTCTTTCTTCATGTCCTTTTCTCAAAAGCTCTTCTTGGACACACCCATTCCATACCCAATTAGAAATTATCATTTCATCTTCTACCATGTTTTTTGTACCTCTTGGTACGTTATTCATGGCTTATATTCTTGTCTTCTCATAGATTAAAAATCCAAGAATCAGGGTCCGGAGCAGTAGTCGGGAGGGTAGGGCACTAGCCTTGCATACAGCTGACCCTTGCAGGTTTGATCCCCGGCATCCCATATGGTCCCCAAGCACCGCCAGTAGTGATTCTTGAGTGCAGAGCCATGAGTAATCCTTGAGCATTGCCAGGTGTGACCCAAAAAGAAAAAAAATCCAAGAATTAAGGCCTCCTTTGCACAGGGTTAAATATTCTGATGTTTTTCAGGCAGGCATGTTTTCAGACTCTGTGGCCTGAACCGTAGCTCACCTTCCCTTCATCTTTCTCCTATGCAACTTCTAGAAAAAATGTGCTCGCAGCTTTATTATAATCTGGCCTGTGTCTTGGGCTGTAACTGATGTATTTAATGAGTATCTCAGCACTGTTGTCGCTGCTCTCCTGAATGGCCTCTGATTAATCTGTGGCTTAGACACTCAGGTGACCCATTGCTCCCCAGCTCAGGAAATAAAATGAGGCTTATGAAATGAGCTGCTTTGCTTGAAAATGTTACGAAGTGTAGATTCCTAAAGGTGATGACATGCTGAGAAGCCCACCCTGGAGTCTGTGCTTTATTCCAGGGCTTTGCTGCACGTTTTTCTTATTTGACTAAGAAAAATGAAGCGCAGAGCAGTTAACTAACTAGCCAAGGTGATGTAACTCATAGGTATTGAAGCCGAAATTTGAGCCTTTGTAACTGAAGAGCTTGTGTCTGCAGAGACTAGAGTGTGCATTGACTTTGCCCCACGCAACCTGCTCGCACACTCGGTGATCCCTTCCATCCGCTTTCACATGAAAGATCTGTAGTTTCTCACGACCGCTCATTCATCATTTATGCACGGTCACGTGTAATCAGCTACCCACAGCCAGTCTTCTGAGGTCATCATCAGGTATCTCCTGCTCAGCCCATCTGCTCAGGGAACATTCCTGGCAGGGCTTGGGGGGTGTTATATGGGGTCCCTGGGATCAAACCAGGCTAGGCCAGGGGCTGGAGTACCAGTAAGCGGGTGGAGCATTTGGCCTTGCACGTAGCCCACAGAGCTTCAATGACGGCATCCCATATGGTGCCCTGATTTCCACCAGGAATGATCTCAGAGCACAGAGCCAAGAGTGAACCCTGAGCACAGCCAAGTATGACCCTCCAAATGAATTAATTAATATTAAAAAATAAAAACATCTGGATAGGGCCTGTGATGCAAGTGCCCTACCATTTGGACTATCTCTCCAGTATATTTAATTTTTTTCTGGTAGTAGTTCTCGAAGTTTTGTGTCTTAGACTGCTTCTATATCCTTTTTAAGTTGCTTATAATATAATTATTATAATAATATAATAGTTATTATATTACTTGGAAAGTTGGCTCAGGTAGTAATTCAGTGAAGATGCACAGGTACACAGGAGAAATTATAATTAAGACATATTAGGGGCTGGAGCAGGTAGGCACAGCAGGTAAGGCATTTGTCTTGCATGCAGACAACCCGGGTTCGATCCCCAGCATCCCATATATGGTCCCAGCGCATTGCTAGGAGTAATTCCTGAGCAAAGAGCCAAGAGTAACTCCTGAGCATTGCTGGGTGAGACCCAAAAAGCAAAAAAAAAGGCATTTTAAATGTATTTACTTATAAAAATAGTGATACAGAAGTTTCACTTTAAATAATAGTGATACAGCCGATTCCCTTGGCTCTACTAGCATGAGACAGGACATATGGAGATATTACTGGTGCCCGCTCTAGCAAATAGATGATGAACGGAAGATCGTGATCGTGATCGGATCGTGATACACCAATAGTACAGCAGGGAGTGCATTTGCCTTGCATGCAGCTGACCCGGTTTGATCCCCAGCATCTGCATAAACTTGAATAAACAGACAACGAGACATGGTGTCAAAAAATTAAGTAGATGATGGGTCTGGAGTGATAGCACAGCGGGAGGGCATTTGCCTTGCATGCGGCCAACCTGGGTTCGATGCCCGGCATCCCATATGGCCCCCAAGCACCACCAGGAGTAATTCCTGAGTGCAGGGCCAGAAATAACACCTGAGCATTGCCGGGTGTGACCCAAAAAAGCAAAAAAAAAAATAATTAAGTAGATAATAGTGATAAATCCCTTACATATTTAATAATTATACATATATATGATTATATATGTGTATTTATATATAACCCTAACCCATGACCCCACCACCACCACATGCCGTGGTAATAGTAAATAACTTCTTTCCAAGGTAGTTGTTTTGATTATCTGTCACCTTATCCTGCCTGACCGAAAAGAAGCCATAGCTGCAACTTTAGAACTCTTGTCTGACCAGCTGCATAATTTTGGGTACTTCTCAAATCATCTGTGGCAAAAGTAGAGGCCAGAGCTACCAGCCAACCTGGGTTCGAGCCCCACCAAGAGTCATCTGGAGTATAGAACTGGGAGTGTCCCTGAGTGCAGCCCAGAAACAAAAACAAAAATGGTACACAGCGATAGTACAGCTGGGAGGGCATTTGCCTTGCATACAGCTGACCCAGGTTCAATCCCCAGCATCCCATATGGTCCCCTGAGCTCCCCAGGAGTAATTTCTAAGTGTAGAGCCAGGAATAACCCCTGTGCATTTCCAGGTGTGATCCAAAAAGAAAAACGGATCTGTGGCAAAAGGATAGTTTTTATTTTTTCCAGTTGATCACTAACTGATGATGATGATGATGATGATGATTATCATCACTTGTCTTCCCATTGTTTATCAATTTGCTCTAGCGGACACCAGTAACATCTCCATACGTCCTGTCACATGCTAGTGTAGCCCAAGGGCATCTGCTTGCTCCAGGAACACTAAGAGCCTCAAACCATTCCTTCAGGTCATGGGAATGAGGTCTATAATTGTGGTTTTTGGCATATCAAATATGATATGGGTAGCTTGCCAGGCTCTGCCGTGCAGGTGGGATACTCTTGTAGTAGCCTCTCATCTCGTGCATTTATTGATGAACCGAGTGAGACGGGGAAAGATCAACTTTTCTGCAGGGTGGAGCTCTGACAAACTGTGATGTCCGGATGCTGAAAATGGCTGCCCTCATGGTGTGGGGTTTCCTCTGGCTTCTTGTGAGGCTCTGCTGGGATGACAGGCCAGGGCTAGAACCCACCTTCCCTCCTGGGTGCCTCATGATCAGCTGGGCACAGGGAGAGCCAGTAGCAGCTCTGCCCCATGTGTCTGAGTTTCTGGATCAGGCATACCTGGGCTTGAAATACACAGCTGTAAGGTGGGACTCTGAAGAGCAGGGTCCCTGGGCACTCCACAATGGGGTGCTTTGCTTTGCTTGTAATAATAATATCAACAACAACAACAATAATAATAATTAAAGTATAACAAATTTCTAGAAAAAACATTGTATTCTTAGATGTGTAGTAAGGTATAATTGCATGGAAATGTCGGCACCCCATTGTGGAGTGCCCAGAGCCCCTGTGCCAGGGTGTGGTCACTCCCTTACCTGTGAGTCTCTCTGTTCCAGAGTTGTCTGTACAGCCCTGCTCAGGGAACTGCAACCTTTTATGGACTTTGCTCTTCTTGCTCATAGTTCCTAAATGGAACTCTTTGATTTTGCTGAAAAAAAAACTGGAGAGCTCAGATAAGACCCAGTACCCAGGGCAAACATGAGGCAATGAACATAACGCCTGGTGCCACCACGTGTGCCAGTACTATCCTGATAGCCCACTGTATGGCAGTGCCCAGGAAGGGAAAAGAACGGTTTTACCTACTTCTCCTAGTTGTTCTGCTTGTCTCATTACAAACAGTAGCAGGCCACATAAGTAGCAGCAGGCTGTAAAACTTACTTGGCAAGTTGGCTCAGGGAGTAATTCAGTGAAGATGCCCAGGTACACGTGAGAAAAGACAGATGGCACACAGTGGGTAAGAGAGGCCCCGGTACCTGTTCTAATCCAACAACATGGAGAAAGGAAATAGAGAGCAAGTCTTGTATGTCTCATTTTGTGGGGACCACATCCAGCGGTGCTCAGAGCTTAGTCCTGGCTCTGCACCAGGGATCACTGCTGGTGGGGCCAGGAGAGCCATACGGGGTGCCAGGGAAAGAACCAAGGTTGGCAGCACGTAAGGCAAGCACCTTGCTCGCTGAACTCTCTCTCCGGCCTTAGACGGATCTTTCTAACATACAGTGACGCCACCCGCTCATACACGAGACTCAGTCAGCCGCTTGCCGTTTGCCTCAACAGCACAGCGCCCCTCTCTTTCCCAGAGTAGACAGAAGAGCACAGTGTGGCTAGTGACCGAGATAAGGGGTCAGAGATAGTGCATGTTTGCATTCATTCTTGAGTCCTTGTCAGGGTTTGTAGCAGGTATTTAGCAATGACTTTTTTTTTTTTTTTTTTGCTTTTGGGTCACACTTGGGAATACTCAGGGATTACTCTTGGCTCTACACTCAGGAATTACTCCTGGCAGCACTCGGACACCATATGGGATGCCAGGGATTGAACCCGGTCGGCTGTGTGCAAGGCAAATGCCCTACCCACTGTGCTATCGCTCCGCCCCTAACAATGACATTTATATATAAATGATCTACAATTTGTTTCCTTATTGTGGCCCACTGAGATCAAATCTATTTGTTGTCTTGGCAGTTTGTGTGTTACATTGAACCAAAGCAGGAAAAGACAATAGGTAGGTAGGTAGGTAGGTAGGTAGAGAGGTAGAGAGGTAGAGATAGAGATAGATGTGTGATAGATATACATATATATATATAGAAAGGAATATATATATATATATATATGTATATATATATATATATATATATATATATACACACTGAGGGAAAAGCAAGCATGATTTAGTATAACAGAACAAAAATTTTTTCAAAGAAACATACCAAACCAAATATTAGAATGTTGTACGTTATAGGAGTAAGCCAGAACTAAAAGCTTTGTGAACCTAGAAGCACAGAACTGGAGTTCTGAAATGGTACATCGATCCCCAGCATCCCATTAGGTCACCTGAGCACCGCCAGGAGTGCTCCTGAGTGCAGAGCAGGAGTAAACCCTAAGCACTGCTGGATGTGGCCCAAAAATTTTTTAAAAGAAAAAATAAATTAGTAAAAACCCTGCAAGCCTTCAGAGTTTTGATCAAAAAATATTATTTTAAAAGGTTTTTTGACACTTACAGTGTATGTGCTGTGTTGGCCGAGTTCAAGCCCACAACATTTCCATTTTATTTACCTTTTTTTGGGAGGTCACACCTGGCAATAAGGGGTTACTCCTGGCTCTGCATTCAGTAACTACTCCTGACAGTTTACGGAGGACCGTATGGAATGCCAGGGATCAAACCCAGGTCAGCTGCATGCAAGGCAAACGCGCTACCCACTGGACTATCTCTCTGGCCTCCAGTGGAATTATTTTACAAATTGTTTAAAACCTAAATTCTAAGGCAAAAATTGGAATTATTTTAACTTAAAATATTTTGAATTGTTGAAATAATTATTAAATAATTAATAATTATTGTTATTAATTAAAATAATTCTAAGGGACCAGAAAGAATACAGGGACTAAGATTCCATATGGCTGACTTGGGTTTGTTTACTGGTAGTCACATGTGGTTTCCTTAGCACTAACAGGAGAGGTTTCAAATGTCCAAAAAAACTTACTACAAATATTTTATTTTGCTACTGTACCGGGATTGAACCCAATCCTGGAACTGCAAACATACTCTACCACTAAATCACTTTCCTGAAATTTTGTTTAGAGTCAGTTGGACAAACCAAATATCCCAAATCGTCATGGAAGTATTGTCTAAGGACACTATTTTTTCTCCTAGAGCAGCTACCCTTAATTGGGGCCCAAGCAAAGTTCGTCATAAGGAGCCTGCTTTCCAGATCGTTAAATTGCACATTCCTGTGTAAGGTTTACCCTGTGGCCCAGTCACCCCAGTTCTCCTGTGTAAGGTTCACGCTGTGGCCCAGTCACCCCAGTTCTCCTGTGTAAGGTTCACCCTGTGGCCCAGTCACCCCAGTTCTCCTGTGTAAGGTTCACCCTGTGGCCCAGTCACCCCAGTTCTCCTGTGTAAGGTTCACGCTGTGGCCCAGTCACCCCAGTTCTCCTGTGTAAGGTTCACGCTGTGGCCCAGTCACCCCAGTTCTCCTGTGTAAAGTTCACCCTGTGGCCCAGTCACCCCAGTTCTCCTGTGTAAGGTTCACCCTATGGCCCAGTCACCCCAGTTCTCCTGTGTAAGGTTCACCCTGTGGCCCAGTCACCCCAGTTCTCCTGTGTAAGGTTCACCCTGTGGCCCAGTCACCCCAGTTCTCCTGTGTAAGGTTCACCCTATGGCCCAGTCACCCCAGTTCTCCTGTGTAAGGTTCACGCTGTGGCCCAGTCACCCCAGTTCTCCTGTGTAAGGTTCACCCTGTGGCCCAGTCACCCCAGTTCTCCTGTGTAAGGTTCACGCTGTGACCCAGTCACCCCAGTTCTCCTGTGTAAGGTTCACGCTGTGGCCCAGTCACCCCAGTTCTCCTGTGTAAGGTTCACCCTGTGGCCCAGTCACCCCAGTTCTCCTGTGTAAGGTTCACCCTGTGGCCCAGTCACCCCAGTTCTCCTGTGTAAGGTTCACCCTGTGGCCCAGTCACCCCAGTTCTCCTATGTAAGGTTCACCCTGTGGCCCAGTCATCCCAGTTCTCCTGTGTAAGGTTCACCCTGTGGCCCAGTCACCCCAGTTCTCCTGTAAGGTTCACCCTGTGGCCCAGTCACACTAGTTCTCCTGTGTAAGGTACACGCCGTGACCCAGTCACCCCAGTTCTCCTGTGCAAGGTTCACGCTGTGGCCAGTCACCCCAGTTCTCCCGCAAGGTTCATGCTGTGGCCAAGTCACCCCAGTTCTCCTGTGTAAGGTTCACGCTGTGGCCCAGTCACCCCAGTTCTCCTGTGTAAGGTTCATGCTGTGGCCCAGTCACCCCAGTTCTCCTGTGTAAGGTTCACGCTGTGGCCTAGTCACCCCAGTTCTCCTGTGTAAGGTTCACGCCAGGCCCAGTCACCCCAGTTCTCCTGTGTAAGGTTCACCCCTGTGGCCCAGTCACCCCAGTTCTCCTGTGTAAGGTTCACGCCTGTGGCCCAGTCACCCCAGTTCTCCTGTGTAAGGTTCACCCTGTGGCCCAGTCACCTCAGTTCTCCCGTGTAAGGTTCACGCCTGGCCCAGTCACCCCAGTTCTCCTGTGTAAGGTTCACCCTGTGGCCCAGTCACCTCAGTTCTCCCGTAAGGTTCACCCTGTGGCCCAGTCACCCCAGTTCTCCTGTGTAAGGTTCACGCTGTGGCCCAGTTACCCCAGTTCCCTGTGTAAGGTTCACGCTGTGGTCCAGTCACCCCACTTCTCCTGTGTAAGGTTTACCCTGTGGCCCAGTCACCTCAGTTCTCCTGTGTAAGGTTCACCCTGTGGCCCAGTCACCCCAGTTCTCCTGTGTAAGGTTCACGCTGTGGCCCAGTCACCCCAGTTCTCCTGTGTAAGGTTCACCCCTGTGGCCCAGTCACCCCAGTTCTCCTGTGTAAGGTTCACCCCTGTGGCCCAGTCACCCCAGTTCTCCTGTGTAAGGTTTACCCTATGGCCCAGTCACCCCAGTTCTCCTGTGTAAGGTTCACCCTGTGGCCCAGTCACCTCAGTTCTCCTGTGTAAGGTTCACCCTGTGGCCCAGTCACCCCAGTTCTCCTGTGTAAGGTTCACGCTGTGGCCCAGTCACCCCAGTTCTCCTGTGCAAGGTTCACGCTGTGGCCAGTCACCCCAGTTCTCCTGTGTAAGGTTCACGCTGTGGCCCAGTGACCTCAGTTCTCCTGTGTAAGGTTCATCCTGTGGCCCAGTCACCCCAGTTCTCCTGTGTAAGGTTCATGCTGTGACCCAGTCACCCCAGTTCTCCTGTGTAAGGTTCACCCTGTGGCCCAGTCACCCCAGTTCTCCTGTGTAAGGTTCACCCTGTGGCCCAGTCACACCAGTTCTCCTGTGTAAGGTTCACACTGTGGCCCAGTCACCCCAGTTCTCCTGTGTAAGGTTCACCCTGTGGCCCAGTCACCCCAGTTCTCCTGTGTAAGGTTCACCCTGTGGCCCAGTCACCCCAGTTCTCCTGTGTAAGGTTTACCCTATGGCCCAGTCACCCCAGTTCTCCTGTGTAAGGTTCACGCTGTGGCCCAGTCACCTCAGTTCTCCTGTGTAAGGTTCACCCTGTGGCCCAGTTACCCCAGTTCCCCTGTGTAAGGTTCACGCTGTGGTCCAGTCACCCCACTTCTCCTGTGTAAGGTTCACGCTGTGGTCCAGTCACCCCACTTCTCCTGTGTAAGGTTCACCCTGTGGCCCAGTCACCCCAGTTCTCCTGTGTAAGGTTCACCCTGTGGCCCAGTCACACCAGTTCTCCTGTGTAAGGTTCACGCTGTGACCTGTCAGGCGCCCGCCGGGGTCCCCGACAGTGCCGGGAAGCGAGTTCCCTTCTACCTCTGAAGCCGGCGAGGAATGGATGGACACTCAGGAATCCGATGAGGTTTTAAAAGGTTTTACTTATCACAGGTTCAGGCATACAAATCAGCAAAAGGAAAAACCCGATGCTTAGGATTCCAGGCTAGAACCCCAGCCACGTGTAGGCCAAGATGGCGACCACCACGTGTAAAACTTCCAAGGGGAATAAACGCCACAAGGGCGAAATCCCACCGGAAGAAGAAGCCCCGGAGAGCAGGAACCGGCTAGTTTATACCCCCCAACTCAGACCTTCCTCCCATTGTTATGGAAAGCAGGGAGGGTCCAATGCCCTTAGGTAGTCCCTCCCCTGCATCTCACCTAGGGTCTTTACTGTGCTAATGTTTTGAGCCGGAATGCCTTTGAAATGTAGAGAAGGGGGGTTTCTGAGATGGCATGTCACTGTACCAAAGATCAACACCAATGCCAGTTAAATATTTCTCCAAGCCTTCACAAGTCTCCTCTACTTCATTGTAGTTTTATATTTTATCAGGGAGCCATGCTTGTTTGTTTGGAAGCAAACAGCATTTCTCTCTGGTCTAATTACTTAGGTGTCCTTACGTGGCCAGGCTAATATGCTGGTAAGATCTAGCTAGTCCCACGATGATTGTGATAGCATGGGGAGAATATTTATACCAGCTAGTACAGCATACATGGTCGGATAAACTGCCACATTTAGACTACCCCCTTATCTATGGAGTGATTTGCGGAGGCAATCCAGAGCAGATGCAGCGGCCCTTAGGAGTCCTGCAACAGTGACCCAGTCACCCCAGTTCTCCTTTGCAAGGTTCACCCTGTGGCCCAGTCACCCCAGTTCTCCTGTGTAAGGTTCACCCTGTGGCCCAGTCACCCCAGTTCTCCTGTGTAAGGTTCACCCTGTGGCCCAGTCACGCCAGTTCTCCTGTGTAAGGTTCACCCTGTGGCCCAGTCACCCCAGTTCTCCTGTGCAAGTTTCACGCTGTGGCCAGTCACCCCAGTTCTCCTGTGTAAGGTTTACCCTGTGGCCCAGTCACCCCAGTTCTCCTGTGCAAGTTTCATGCTGTGGCCAGTCACCCCAGTTCTCCTGTGTAAGGTTCACACTGTGGCCCAGTCACCCCAGTTCTCCTGTGTAAGGTTCACCCTGTGGCCCAGTCACCCCAGTTCTCCTGTGTAAGGTTCACCCTGTGGCCCAGTCACCCCAGTTCTCCTGTGTAAGGTTCGCCCTGTGGCCCAGTCACCCCAGTTCTTCTTTTCTACTTCCCTTATCGTAGTCAACCTTCTCCCACTTTCAAAAAAGGAATATTTGCGGTCCCAAAGAACAGAACAACTGGAAAGTATTAGTCAAGATTTGAGACAAATGTAGCATAAGATTTTTTTGATTCAATGAGCTAAATTTGTGATCTTAAAGTTTTGACAAAGATATATTTAAAGCATGTAATAAGTTTAAATTGTTTTAATTAAAATTATATTGGCGAGTGTTTAGAAATTCACAGTATTTTTATTATTTCAACTATTTATTGGATTAAATAAGATTGCTTTAAATAAAAATAATTGGGGCCAGAGCTCTAGTACAGTGGGTAGGGTGCTTGCTTTTGCTGTGGGGGACCAGGTTCAATCCCCAGCAGCCCGTATGGTCCCTCAAGCCCACCAGGAACGAGCTGTGAGCACAGAGCAGAGGTGCAAAAATGATCCCTGAGCACTGCCAGGTGTGGGCCAAAAACCAAAAAAGAAATAAATGAATAAGTAAATAAAAGTAATTGCTGGGGCTGGAGAGATAGCACAGCAGGTCGGTGCTTGCCTTGCACATGGTAAACCTGGGTTCACTCCTATGGTCCCTTGAGGTCCACCATGTGTAGTCTTGAACACAGGCAGGAGTAATCCCTGAGCACAGCTCATTGTGATCCAGAATCCCCTAAATTAATTCCTTTAGAAAAACACATATAATTATTAGTAAATAACAAGAACTTTCATATCCTCAGAATTTTTGTAAGTGAAATGCTTAGAACAGCTGTATCAAATATTTTGGCAAGTTTCATCACTTGAGTTCTGAACTTTCAGCAAAAGTAAAAGAGGACCTAATTTTTCAGCTGATAGATCATCAAATAAGTTTTGCTGATTGCTTACTATGTGATTTTGGCATATAGATTGGAAGGAATTAAAAAATTTCAGTGACCTTATAATAAAATTCTCCAATCCAAGTTTTTTTTTAGGTAAGATTCTCAGCACTTAAGATCTAATATTAGCAAAGCAGGGATGAGGAGGTTGCTAGTAACCCATGTCTAATTCTAACAATAAATAATACTGCCCATAAATATCCAAACATGAAAGACTCCAGTTGAAAATGCTTCCATATCATTGGAATATATATCCATAGGGGGAGAAGGGCAGAGAAATAGTACAGAGATAAGATGCCTAATTTACATGCAGCTGGCCCCAGTTCAATCCCCAGCACCACATATGGTTCCCTAAAAATTGCCAGGAGTGATCCCGGAGCACAGAGTCAAGAGAACCATGAATACAACCAGGCGTGGCCTAAAAAAATCGAAACAAACATATAATATTTCAAATACATTTTTAGGTTTAATAATTAGCAACGAAAATATATATCACATTTGTAACTTAGCAACTAGTGCGTTAATAAGAGTAAAAATTCAGTTGATAGTAAAATTTCAGTAGAACTTTTTTAATTTTCTCAGCCGTCTTGGGGCTTGAGGGATAGTACCGCAGCTAAAGTGCTTGCCTTGCATGCAGCCGACCCCAGTTTGATTACCAGCATCCCATATGGTTCCCCAGCCTCTGCCAGAGTCGTCCCTGAGCACAGCCGGAGCAGCCCCCAAATTAAAAATAAAATAAAAAATAAATCTTTTTAGCTGTCTGTGGGTCACAGAAAAATTAAAGATTTTAAGTATAGTTTATTCATGATTTCTGTTGTACGAAAGTGTTCAAAAGTGATCAGTAAAACCTGTTAGAACATAAAATATACATTAGTGTAAAATTATCTAGAGTGTTAGAAAAAAAGTGAAAAGTTTAGTTTTAAATGTCAGCTTGAGAATAACATAATTTACAAATACTCAAACTTTCATTAAAAATATGTTGGCTTTTTTAATTGAGTAGGAGGAGTAATACCTAATTTTCAACTGAAAAAAAAACTTCTGGAGACTCCTGTTGGCATAAAGCTTCACCTGCAGGTACTGCCGTTGGCAGATGGCAAGTGGTTCTGACTTCTGTATTCCCTCCTGCATGCCTCGTGGGCTGAACCTATATTGGGTCAAATTCTGGGCACATTCCATGTGACCCATACTAATGTATTTCAGGGGATTCATAGCAGCGATTGTGACATGAAAAGTATATTAAAAAAAAAAAGAAAGTATATTTCAGGGCCAGGGTGATAATCCAGCTGGCAGGGCACTTACCTAGCACACAGCCAACCCTGGTTCATCCCAGCCTCCCATATGGTCCTAGGAGCACAGAGCCAGGAGTCAGCCCTGAGCACTGCCAGGTGTGATTCCCCACAAACCCAAGTGAAGGGGAGGAGGGAGGGAGGGAGAACTTGAAGATCATTTAAGTGCACTTATGAAGCAACAGTTCCGAGACCCACACTTTAATACCCAAGCTTTAAAAATGACTAAACTTAGCAGGTGCCTGTCTACACAGCAGGCCCTGGCTGGGCTGCATGGACAGGGAACCTGGGAACACAGTGGAGGGAAGTTGACACTGACAGTGGGTCAGTGTCCAAAACCCAACTAGGAATTCACTTTGTAACTTGGGATGGCGGAAGCAAGACCTTTTGAGTATTGAAGGATCATTTAAATTTAGTATCAGGAGGGGCCGGAGCCATTGCACAGTGCGTAGGGCTTTTGCCTTGCACGGACCAACCTGGGTCCAATCCCTGGCATCCCATATGGTTTCTGGAGCACCACCAGGAGTAATTCCTGAGTGCAAAGGCTGGAGCAAACTCAGAGCATCACCCGGTGTGACCATAAATAGATGGATGGATGGATGGATGGATGGATGGATGGATGGATGGATGGATGGATGGATGGATGGATGGATGGATGGATGGATGGATGGATGGATGGATGGATGGATGGATGGATGGATGGATGGATGGATGGATGGATGGATGGATGGATGTGGATGGAGGAATGTGGATGGAGGGATGTGGATGGAGGGATGGATGGATGGATGGATGTGGGTGGATGGATGGATGGATGGATGGATGGATGGATGGATGGATGGATGGATGGATGATGGAAGGAAGGAAGGGAGGGAGGGAGGGGGAGGGAGGGAGGGAGGGAGGGAGGAAGGGTGGATCCGGAGTACTTTCTGGAAGCGCTTGTGTCCGACAAGAGGGATGGAAGATGGGGCTGGGCCAGGACAGCTCACCGCTGCCTTTAGTCTCATGCCTATCCCTCTCTGTGTCTCTGTCTCTCCCCTCCAGTCCCTGCTCAGCATCCCGGGCTCCCCGTTCCTCTCCCGCCACAACAGCAAGAGCAGCATCTTCAGCTTCCGGAGGCCCGGGGCGCTTCCGGGACCCGGCTCGGAGAACGAGTTCGCGGACGACGAGCACAGCACCGTGGAGGAGAGCGAGGGCCGGCGGGACTCGCTCTTCATCCCCATCCGGGCCCGCGAGCGCCGCAGCAGCTACAGCGGCTACAGCGGCTACAGCCAGGGCAGCCGCTCGTCGCGCATCTTCCCAGCCTGCGGCGCAGCGTCAAGCGCAACAGCACGGTGGACTGCAACGGCGTGGTGTCCCTCATCGGAGGCCCCGGCTCCCACATCGGCGGGCGGCTCCTGCCAGAGGTGAAAATAGATAAGGCAGCTACCGATGACAGTGTAAGGAAGAAACCCGACAGGCCGCGGCTAGGCATGGCAGTCGTCCCTCTCCTCCTCCTCTCTGCCTGCATCTAAACCCGCTCCCTGCCTCCACTCCTTCTCTTCTCCTGCCCTTTCTCTCCCCCACTCGTCCATTTCTGCTTTCTTCCTGCCCTTTCTCTCCTAATCCTCCTCTTTTACCCCCATCCTTACTCCCGTATATATTTTATATTACTTCCTCCATTTCTCCCATCTTCCTTATTTCTGACAGTTTCCCTTTCCTCATCAATTCTTTCCTTTAAAAACAAACTTACTCTTTCCTTCTTTGCAAGCCTCTCTGCCTCTCTATCTCCCTGTCCCCACCTGCTTGGACTGAATGCCTCTGGCCAGCGGATCCTGCCCGGATAGAATGAGAATGGGATGATATGCCACCGCAGTGACCACTCAGCGGGTTTGGAATGACCCTTGCTTCTCCCTCCCCTCTGTGGTCTCCCTTCTATGAGCAAAACAGCTTGGAATTTAAACTCTTTTCTATTAAGCAAGAGGAATCTGCTTTGGGATAATTTTTGAAGGCTCCTCTTCAAAGAATGGCATGGGAGTTTTCCAGAGAGGCTCGTGCCTATGTTGTTGAGGAAGAGGCGCCGGAGGAGAGCCAGGCTAAAGAAACCAGTACAAAAGATGCACCTAGGCTGCAGTCGGGCTGGAAAGGGAAAGAAATGCAAGGAGGGGAAATAGGGGGTTGGGGCGGGAACACATGGTGTCTGGGGGAGGAAGGAGAGGGGATGCAAGAGACGAATTTTAAACGTAATCAAATGTCAGGCTCTGGAGGAGTTGCATATAATAGCTTCATAAAATCACTTGAGTAGGGGTTTGGATAATGGCTCCCCTCTTGGTGAAAAACCATCTCTTAAGATCTCTTTAAGTTCTAAGCTGTTTATGCCCGTTCTACTTCGTTTCAAATTCTTAAAGCCTCGGTGATCGAAGCCTTACTGTTTCCGATTTACCACAGTCCTCAGCCCCTCCTTAGCTGGTGTAAGCTCTGGAGATAGCATGTTGTCACTTGCTCTCTAACACTCCGGGTCATTCTAACACAGCACGGAGAGGGCCAACCCTTTAATTAGCATGATGCATGCGTGGAGGAAAACTGGAAAACCAAGGGTGAAATTATTCAGAATGATCTGTTACCGGGTAGATGGGAATTATGTGGGTACGCTTTCAGAAGGCAGTTAGGATGTATTTGGGATCATCTCTTTCCCAGACATTTTATTTCAAAGATTTTATTTCAAAGAGTACTGTCCACCAATATGCTTGAACAACTCTTTGCAAGTTGTGGATGACTGTTACACATATTATTAAATTTATTCTGAATAGAAATTCTCTCGGGTAGACAAAACAGAGATTATTCCTATTTTTGAGGTGGGGTCATGGTCTCGGGTAACTGAACTGCTTGAAGCACCAGTTTATTAGTGATAATACCAAAGTTCTAGACTGTCCAGAAATACCAGTCTTCTGTTTCTCAGCCAATTTTAATATCTTTTCTACATAGGCACCTATTTATTGCTCTTCTAGAGAATGGCTTGAATTTAAATTTTTTTATGTTTTCTGATGTCAGAGATCAAAACCAGGGTTTCACACATCTGAACCATACCCCCAAGCTCCATGAATTGATTAAGAGCAGTAACAATAGGAAGGAATAGTGCTATAGCACTACAGGGCTATACTACGTGACTGACCCAGGTTCGATCCCTGGTGTCCCATATGGTTCTCTGAACACCGCCAGGAGTAATTTCTGAGTGCAGAGCCAGGAGTTAGTTCTGAGCATGGCTGGGAAAGACCCCCAAAAAAAAAAAATAGAAACCACAGTAATAACAAGCTAGTTATGTAGTTGTCCTAAAAAAGTGGTAGTTGGCCAGAATAAGTGTCACATATGTATCTCTTTATTTTCCATTTAATTTTTATTTGATTTTTTCAACCAATTATGTGTCTAGAGATAAATTTCAGGTTCTGCAATAATTATATGATGTGAAAAAGTATTTTGAAATCTAATTAAATTTTGGTATCTTGATAGTTTTAAAATATATATTTAAGCCAAAAATACTTTTTTCCCCCTTTCTTTCTTTTTTATTTTTTTTTGAAGAGGATATTAGAAAAGATACCCAGGAAGAAGAAGCTTGAACTTCAGCATAAGGCTAATGAGCGGGTTCAAGATTTTGTTTTTGTTTTTAAGCAGCTTCTCTTGTACTGAGTGGGAGAAAGATTTGAGAGGCAGTTTGAGCAGATGGCTGGGGAATATTAAAGCTTTGGCACCACCTTCTTCAGGCCTGCAGAGTGGGGGCTGGGGGTCTGTGCACCCAGTAGCCTGTAGGCATTGAGGAAATTCTTCACAGTGATCCCAAAGTGATGCTTATGACGCAGAGGAGTCCCCAGAGCAGCAGGTAATCAGATCCCTGAGTGGCAGAAATCTGAAGCAGTCAAGTATCTGTCATAACCAAAGGCTCCATAACTAGGAAAAAGCATTTTATTCAAAGTTCAGAAGAATGCTTTCTTATTAACGGTCGTGGGAAATATCTGGGTTACATGAATAGGGCAGAAAGAAGAAACGAAACCAAACTAAGCATACGTGGTCTGTGTGGTATAAGCTCTGTATAAGACAGTCTACACGTGGGGGCGGGGGATGATTGACTCAAAGGTAAATTGGGAAAGGAAATTGTTGATGATGCTGTTTTCATCTTATTATTTATTACATTAGACTCAGGGAGAGATTTCATCGTTTGTGAAGTGGAGCTTAAACCAGGGTCTTCCTGATGTCTTAAATATTAGCTGCTGAAGTAGGGAAAACTTTATTTGTCTTAGCAGGATACATATTCATAATGATATGGGCAGCTCAGGCCAGACGAGGAATCCCTTTGAGGGCTGGTTGTTGCTGTCAGAACAGTTCGGGTATGTCTGCCATCAATGTCTTCACCTGAACTGGTAGAACTTACAGCTCTCGCTGTTCATGCTTTTAGCAGTGGTGTGGGAGCAGCATGCTGATATTACATAATATTAATGCTTGGGCTATGTCACAACTGTGTTTTTTTCTTCAAACTTAAATATAAAAGCATAAGATGCCGTAAAATAAGAAAACATTCAGACATTCCTTCATTGAATCTTTATTACTCAGTTCTGACTGGAGTGGTGATTACTAGGATAATTTGGAAATTTTCACTGTTTTTTTGCTATAGCAGAGAATAAAAGGACTTTTTCATCTTTCAGCTGGAAAAGTGAGAAACGTCTTCATGCACAAAGAGAGCAGGTGCTTCTGGAAACACAAAATTCACAGACAATCTAGAAATTATGTTGCATTTGTTCACAAATGTATAAGTATTTTCTCGTTTGGTGAGTTTATTTGAAAAAATAATAATGTCATTTAATGCTTATAAGCCCTATTGGACAGATACCACTGAGGAAAAAATGCTACTGTTAGAGAAATTCTCTAAAACTATACAGTGAGTATGAGAATTTGGCGCCTTGAATTCGGGCCCCTAACTCCAAGAGCATTAACCAGATGCTATTATAACAATAGCTCAGTTCTTTATTCACTCATGTGATCCTGGGAAATTGTTTAACTCCTATAGTCCTATTTCCTTACATAAAATTTGTTTTTTAAAGTCCTTTGCAGTCAGGCTGTTGTGAACACTAAATGTAATAACATCACTTCACTTGATCACTTGAATCCCGTTATTCATCGATTTGCTCGAGCTGGTGCCAGTAACATTTCCATTGGACCCTATCATGTGCCAATGTAGCCCAATGGCTTCTGGTTGATTCAGGAATATGAAGAGCCTCAAACCGTTCCTTCAAGGTCTTTACGAAGAAATCTGACCATCTTGTAGGTGGGCGGCCACGCCATCTTTTGACATCCCGTGGGATCCAGTCGGTAATGGCTCTAGTCCAGCGGTCATCTCCAAATCGCATTACATGTCCAGCCCATCTGATTTTCAATGCCTTGGCAAAGAAGACAGCATCCCTGACGCTGGAACAGCGATGGAGGTTGTAACTCCGATTCCTTCTCTCACTTGAGTGAGGCATGATATTCCAAGCATAGCTCTTTCGATTCCTCTCTGGGAGACCTGAATAGCATTCTCATTCTGCTTTAGTAGGGCCCAGGTCTCTGAGGCGTATGTTAATGCAGGGAGAACAGTAGAGTCAAAGAGATGTGCCCGGAGCCGGAAATTCTTTGTCCTTTTAGCTATTTCTTCGATGCCTTTGAAGGTATTCCATGCCACTCTCTTCCTCTAGCACAGCTCAAGTTTTAGGTCGTTCATCATGTTGACTTCTCGACCTAGGTACACATAACTGCTGCATTCAGAGATGTTTGTTCCATTGAGAGTGAATGGGGCCTCTGGAACTAGTTCATTTTTCATAAACATAGTTTTCTTTAGATTCAGCTGTAGACCTATCTTTCCACATTCTCAGTCGAAGTCAGCCAGCATTTGTGCCGCTTGGCTAATGTTTGGTGTTATTAGAACGATGTCATCAGTGAAGCGGAGGTGGTGTAGTTGCCGACCATCTATCTTCACTCCCATTCCTTCCCATTCTAATTGTCGCATGATGTTCTCGAGGGTGGCGCTGAAAGAGTTTTGGTGAAATGGTATCACCCTGTCGAACCCCTCTTTTTGACATCAATGATCACTTCCTTATAGAATGGTGAGATCCTAGTGGTGAATCTGTAATACAGCTCACGAAGGATCTTAATGTATTGGGTTTGAACACCCTGTTTGGCTAGGGCTTCGATGACTGCTTCAGTCTCCACAGAATCAAAAGCTTTCTTTAAATCAATGAACATGAGACAGAGCGGCATCTTTTACTCCCTACAAACCTCAGTGAGTTTGGTTACCGTGGTGGATATGGTCGATTGTGCTGAACACTTTCCAGAAGCCAGCTTGCTCACATGGTTGTCCTTCATCTTGTGGTCTGCTGACTCGTGTAAGCAACTTGTAGATGACGGACAACAGGCAGATGGAGCGACAGTTGCTGATGTCATGAATGTCTCCCTTCTTGAACAGTAGAACTGTCCTGCTGGTTTTCCATTGGGAGGGCACCTTGCATTCGGACAGGTAGCGTGTGAAGAGCCGAGATAGTGTATTGATGAGTACTGACGGCAGATTCTTCCAGGTGTTTGGGTCTGACTTTGTCTGGGCCTGGGATGTTCCCTTCTTTACCGACGAAATGGCAATTCGGATTTCAGAAGGGAGAATGTTGGGAATGACATATCCATCCTGTGGAATTTGGTATGTGGGCAGGTGGACATGGCTAACAAAGAGATCTGAGTAGAAGTCATGGATAATCTCCATTGCCTTTCTGGAAGATGTGATAGATCCATCAGGGCGCCGGAGGGCAGTCATCTTGGTCTTATAGTTGGCGAAGGACAGGCAGGCATTGCGAATGCTTTTCCCAGCTTCTGCTGCATCTTCCAGTATTTCTGCTCTTCTGTCTTTGAGGTCTTCTTTTATCGCTTCTCTGCACCGCATTGCAAACTTGGAAGTTAGCATTTGGTCGCCTGAGGTTCACGCCTTGCCACGTTGGCGAATGAGCTCGAGAGTTTTTGAAGACAGGCGTCCTTTTGTGTCTTTCTCTCTCTCTCCGGCATTCTTCGCACAATCATGGAGGTGCTGAACCAGTCGGTTATATTCTTCATCGATGTCGTCAATGATGGTATCTTCCCATGTTGCTGCAATGGTGCCAAAGAGTTCCCAGTTGGTGGTTGTTCTGGGAGTTCTCTTCTTAAACTTTGCAGCCTTCTCTCCCCGTTGCATGAAGTAGATTTGGGGACGACAGCAACATCAGTCAGACAAAACCGTCAATTGAAGATGGCGTGGTCAGTTTCATTGTGGAACTGTCCACCAGGAGATTCCCATGTCCAACGTTTTGCTTCAGCCTTCTGGAACTGTGAGTTCCCATGAATGGTCTTGGTGGACATGATGAACTCAGATAGTCTCTCACCCTGTTCGTTCCATTCTAGGCCATGGGTCCCGATGTGGAGTTCTTCAGCCGATCTTCTTGGTCCTATCTTGGCATTAAAATCACTCTTTCCTTGTTTTAGAAAGCTAGTTTAGGACCGGAGTGAGAGCACAGCACGTAGAGCGTTTGCCTTGTGCATCACCAACCCAGGTCTGATTCCCAGCATCCCAACTGGTCCTCTGAGCATTGTAGGGGTGTGGCCCACCCTCCCTTCCCCCAAAAAAAAAAGTCAGTTTCTATCTTACCCTGCATATGTATGTTTTGCTTGTTCGGAAGGCATACCTAGCAGTGCTCAGGACTATTCCTGGCTCTGCACTCAGGGATGACTCTTGGTAGTGCTCAGGAGTCCATATTGGGGGTGGGGCAGGCTTAGCATTCAGTTGACACTGTGCAAGATAAGCACTTACCCGCTGTACTGTGCCCCACCCCTGCACCATTTACACCTTTTTTAATATTGAAAAAGAGCCACTTTATTTATTTATTTATCTATCTATTTATTTATTTTTGTTTTTTGGGTTCCACCTGGCAATGCTCAGGTGTTGCTCCTGGCTCTGTACTCAGGACTCACTCCTGGCTCTGCACTCAGGAATGCCTGCCTGCACTCAGGCATCCCATATGTGCTAAGGGGACCATGTGGGATGCCGAGGATCGAACTCTTGCTAGCTGCTTGCAAGGCAAAAGCCTACCCACTATGCTATCTCTCTGGCTCCCATTTATACATTTTTAACCCGAGAAAAGACAGTGGGATTGCTACCGAAGTTGCCTTCCTTACAGGATTCTAAAAATCCTTTGAGGAGAAATTACTGTACAATTATTTGAACACTACAAAACTTTGAGAAGGCGTGACCAGGAAATAAACAGTGAGGTTTAAGGCTACTTCTCTAATACTTTAAATTTGGGGCTGGAGCAATAGTACACAGCAAACCCGGGTTCTATCCCCGCATCCCATATGGTCCCCTGAGCATCGCCAGGAGTAATTTCTGAGTGTAGAGCCAGGAGTAACCCCTGAGCATCACTGGCTATGACCCAAAAATAAAAAATAAATAAATAAAATGCTCTAAATTTTAGTGCCAAGAAAGCAGATAAATTTCCAGTATACATCACCATGTGAAAGCAGTTTAAAATCAGTCACAAGTTCAGCTTCTTTTTAGAGATTTATAGAAATATGGACAGAAAATGCTATTTGCAAGTGTTTAAGGATGTTGCTTTAATTAAGCACAGCTACAGTTTAGGAAATTAAAAATGCTCTAACAAATTGTACATTTGGGTTGTGAAAACTGGAACAAATTATTGTTGCATGTAACATTTTTGGTGGGTTTGCCTTTGTTTTTAGGCCCCCACCCAGCAGTACAGAGGGGTACTCCAAGTTCAGTGCTCAGGGGACATTCTTAGTGCTGCTAGGAGGAAGCACTGGTCCTCCCGACCACAAGGCGTGTGCTCCAGGCCATTGTGCTGTCACTCACTGTGGTTTAGCATGGTTTGGGGGCCACACCTGGCACTGCTCAGGAGTTCCTTCTACCTCTGCATTCAGGAATCACTACTTGTGTGCGGGTTAGGGTTAGGGGTGAGGAAACGCTGGGGTGCCCCATACAAAATCCAGGAACAGGGTCAGGGATCCCCTTCTGCCCCAAGAGATAGGCAGACAGCCGACAGAGAAAGACGCAGAATCCAGAGAAGTTTGAAAATGCTTGCACAGGTTCTGGCATACAAATCAGCAATAGGAAAACCACCGAATTTAGGGTTCCTGGCTGGGCACAGCCACATGTAGGCCAAGATGGCTGCCACCACGTGTTAAGACTCTGCAGAGAGGGAGACAGCCAAGAGGCAAGCAGGGGAGCGCCAACAACAGAAAGAGCCCCAGAAATAAAGCAGGCTGGTTTTATATCCCTGCAGCACAGACCGCCCACTCCAACAGAGAGGCAGTTTGGGTCAAATCCCCCAGGTAATTTCTCTCAGCCTCACCTAGGCCCTTTGAGATGTTAATGTTGCCCAGCTAAGGTCTGCTTTGGAAGTGCCCCCTGCAGTGGAGGAGGGGCATCTGAGATGAACTGTATCTCAGAATACAAAGGCATGCATCTGTACCAAAGAATATTCTATAGCCAGTAAAATATTTCTCCAAGCCTTCACAAGAGTCTCATCTTTACTTTATGGTTGTTCTGTATATTAGCCTTTGACTTATCAAAGAGCCATGCTTGCATGCTTGGAGGCAAACAGCATTTCTCTCTGGTCTAATTACTCAGAGATCCAATGTGGGCAGGCAAATATACCAGTAAGATCTAGTTAGCCCCACGATGATTGTGGCAGCATGAGAGAATATTTATACCAGCCAGTATAGAACACATGGTCAGATGAGTTGCCACATTCAAACTGTCCTCCTCCTATCTACAAAGTGGCCTGCAGGAGGCAACTCCAGGCCAGACACATAGGCTCTGGGCAGCAGTGTACTGCAACACTTGTGTGCTCAGGGAACCATATGGGATGCTGGAGATCAAACCCAGGTCAATCGTATGCAAAGCTAGCACCCTGTACTATTGTCCCACCCTGGTTTAATTTTTTAATTTTGAATAAAGAATATAATTAAGGAAACTAGTGCCTAGCCAGTGAATGGAAAAACTAGAAGTTCCCAAGCTTATTTGGCCTACCACACTTTGTGGAGGGCAGGGGGTGGAGGTGGAGGATCACTCAGTGTCTTGGAAATCTGCCCTCTTTGGAGTTTGGTTTTTGTGCCACGCCCAGTGCCTTACTCCTGGCTTTGCCCTCAGGGATCATTCATGGCAGAGCTCAGGACCATTTGTAGTGCCAGGGATCAAACCCAGGTCATCCCGGTTGCAAGGCAAGTGTCCCTACCTGCTGTGCCTCTGGCCTCTGGCCCCTACATCTCTTCTTGAGAAAACATAAAACACCTTTCATTTACACCTTGAAACTACTCCTGGTCCTGTGGGTTGTTCCAGCACCTCTTAGGAAGGAGCTTCTGGTACACTAAGCAAAATTGGATACATAACCATTATGGGATATTATTTGGCCACAAAAAGAAATTGATACATGTTACAGCTGAATGAAACTTAAGACATGCTAAGTGAAAGAAGCCAGGCATTTAGAAGATTCCACGTATATGGATTGTTGGTGAAATATATCCATAGCGACAAAGCAAATTATTCATTATAAGAAGCCAGGTAGAGATCATAATAGTCATGGCATATATTAGATTCTGTGTTTTTTCTTAGGTTTGGCAGAAACATTCTGGAATAGGGTGGTAGTGATGGTTGGTACAGCATTGTAACTATATTAAAAGCCACTATAGCACATGTTTTTAAAGTGGTTAAAGGGGTGAATTTTGTATTATGTTTATTTTAACTTCAAAAATTTTTAGTGGATCACTTATCACTTGACATCCCGTTATTCATCGATTTGCTCTAGCTGGTGCCAGTAAGATTTCCATTTGACCTTATTATGTGCCAGTGTAGCCCAATGGCATCTGCTTGCTTCAGGAATATGAAGAGCCTCAAACCGTTTGTTCGGTGTCTTGACGAAGAAAGTTATTTAGTGGAAATAAATAAATAGCAATAATCTATTTTTAGTCCCAGCTTTCAAAACCCCACCTAGAGGGAGCTCACCTCTCTTGACATTGTGTTTACTCCAATTATGTTATTGTATTTTTGCTTTTGGGGTCACACCCAGTAATATTCAGAGGTTTCTCCTGACTCTGCACTCAGGAATTACTCCCGGTGGTGCCCAGGGGACCATATGGGATGCCTGGATGAAGCCTGGTTGGCTCCATGCAAGGCAGATGCCCTCCCCACTGTGCTATCTCTTCATCCCCTGTTCACCCCAATTTTAACAGATTAGGTTTTCTTTCTATTACAGATTTATTTCTTTCTAGATACTATCTTAGCTCCCAGCTAATTTTTAGTATTTTTAAATAATATTCTTAACATGTGCAATTTTCGTTTGTCTTCTTAGACATTTAACAGTAATCAATATATATTTACTCTTTCCCCTTAGTCTTTGATCTAGTGAGTACTGAGAGGTCTGCCTATGCAGACAGACCATGTATGAAAACAGAAACTGTAAATCAGACTTGCAAGAAACCAAATAGCCATCTCTAGGAGCAAACTAGGGTACCACACAAGCTTCTATAACAGGGGCCAGAGCGGTACTACAGTGGGTAGGGTATATTTCTTGCTCAAGGTACACTGGGGTTCTATTCCCAGCATCTCATAGGGTCCCCTGTAGGTGACAGTTAAGAAAACTGTTAAAAACAGTTAGAAGGTCAGAGTTCTGAACCTGGCTGGGCGGCTACAAAAGGCCCTATGAGAGAATCCCAGAAGGCCCTGCTGGAGTACCTGCCTGGAGAGGGAGAAGTCCCTGGAGAGTGGTGCCTGCAGTGAGGAGTGAGAGAAGACAGGTTGAAAGGAGTTTCAAGAGCCTGTGATCCTGTTCCTTTGTCAATCAAGGAGAAAGGTCGTCAGTCGGCCCCAAAAGCAGCTGGGGACTTTGCCAGACCCTAATACTGTTAATACTGTTGGGGACCCTGCTGAGCCCCAAGAGTCCCCCAAACTCGTCAAGAGTGATTCCTGAGTGCAGAGCCAGGAGCAACCCCTGAGCCCGCTGGGTGTGGCCCCCCAAAAAAATAAATAAAAGCATCTGTAGCAATTGCTGTTGCCTCAGAATGGCAGAACTTGGTGAATAACAAACTTCCCGACAACAGCTTCCCAGCAACAACTGACAATTGTTGTCTTAGCTTCCCGCTTAGGGCCAAGCAGACACACGTGTGTGCCCCTAACTAATCACAGAGGGTGTTGTCCCTGCACTGGCCTGCTTAGCCCGCGTCTGGCTCCCTCACAGCCTTTGCTTTTCTTATTTTGTTCATCTTGATGTCCACAGATAACAGTTTCACGTATTGACACATGTAGCATTGTATAATCATAGGAAATCCATGGCCTAATCTGAATTGCAGTAGTGCAATGGGTACCCCTCAGCTAAGAGTTACCACATTTGTGCCTAGAGAGGAGCCGGGAGGGTGGGGGGGTCGCGTCAGGGAGTAGCCCAGAGGGCTGGAGCACAAGTTCTGGCTGTGGCAGCCCTTGGGACGTGATTTCCCAGCACCTCAGAGCTCCCAAACACCAGCAAGTGTGTACCCCCCCCCCCCAAAAAAAGAGGGTTGGCTCCAGACCTCGCTCAGAAAGTACAGGCTCTCCCAGAAAGTACCTGTGTGCCTTTTCCAGTCAGCCTGAATCTTCCTCCAGGAGGCAGCCTTTCCTGACTTGATCTCCTCAGAAGCATGGCCTTCTGTTCTGTGAAATAAGTAATTCAGTCATTATTTGACTTCTTTCAACAAGATGTTCTCAGCATACCTACATACTGTTTTGTGTGTCAGTGGCTCATCCTGTGTTATTGATGAGTGGTGTTACTGTCACTGTCACTGTCACTGTCTCTCCCGTTCATCTTCGATTTGCTCGAGCAGGCACCAGTAACATCTCCATATGTCCTGTCTCATGCAAGTAGAGCCCAAGGGCACCTGCTTGCTCCAGGAACATAAAGAGCCTCAAACCATTCCATCAGGACATGGGAATGAGGTCTATAATTGTTACTGGTATCTGGCATATTAAATACGACACGGGTAGCTTGCCAGGCTCTGCCGTGCGGGTAGCATACTAGTGGTGTTACATTATAGAAAACTATCCACATTTGCTTATCCGTATTTTTCTTATGGAAATTTTTTCCAGTTGCAACCTACTAGTAATAAACTTGCTGACAGCATTCTTCTACAACTTTCTTTATACTGGAATATGTTGTCATAGATTAGAACCTCAGTGAAATTCCTGGGCCTTTTGATAAATGGACTTAAAAAAATTATTATTTTTTGGCTTCTTTCGGCAATGTTTAAGGGTTACTCCTGGTTCTGCACTCAGGAATTACTCTTGGCGGTGCTTAGGCAACCATATGGGATTGCCGGGATCAAACCCAGGTTGGCTGTTTACAAGACAAATGCCCTCCCCCACTAGACTACCGCTCTGGCCCCTGGACTTCTAAATATAAAGAAACTACCAAGTTATTCTCTAAAATAGTCTCACCATTTTTTTTGTACTCCTATGAACAGAACTACATAATTCATTGCTTTACATCCTAGCCAACATTTGGTGGTGTTACTCTTTTTTTAACACATTCATTCATTCACTCATTCATTCATTTATCTATTTATTTTATTTTGGCTTTATTTTTATTTATTTTATTTTATTTGGGGTCACACCCGATAGTGCTCAGGGGTTACTCCTGGCTCTGCACTCAGGAATTACTCCTGTTGGAGCTCGGGGACCATATGGGATGCTGGGGATGGAACCCAGGTTAGCAGCATGCAAGACAAATGCCCTCCCCACTGTACTATTGCTCCAGCCCCTGTGGTGTTACTCTTGTTTTTAGCATTTTGGTAGGTATAAAATATGTTTTAATTTGTACTTCCTTATTTAATGATAATGCGCTTTATAAATATTCTTTCATGTGCTTCTTAAATATCTTCTGAAAATTATTTAATTCGTCTATCCATTTTTAAGAGCTGTTAAACGTTTAATATTAATTTTTTATGAGTACAAGCTATTACCAGATATAAAACCTTATTTTGATGAAGTCCCATATATTGTGTGGTTTTGGTTTTGTTAGTTTTTTGTTTGTTTGTTTTGTCCAAGAAGGTTTGCTGATTCCCAATATTGTGGAGATATTGACCTTCTGTATGATATATAATTGGAGCTATAAAGTGTACTATAGTACAGTGGGCAAGGCACCTGCCTTGCATGCAGCCAACCTGAGTTCAATCCCCAGACCCTATGTGGTCCCCCACATCCCACCAGGAGTGATCCCTGATACAGAGCCAGGAGACATACACACACACATACACACACACACAAGGTTAATAGTTTTGAGTTTCACAATGAGGTCCCTGATTCGACTCAAATTAACTTTTGTGTATCAATTTAGATAGTCATCAGCCTAGATGGCTAGCAAGCTTTATCAGTACTATTAAGAGACTTTCATTTCTTTGTTGAATTGACTTGATGCATTGGTCAAAAGTCGGTTGATAAGAACATATGAATTTATTTCTAAATTCTGCTAGAGTAGTATCTATTCTTTTTTTTTTTTTGGCCTCTTTGGGTCACATCCGGCAATGCTTAGGGGCTACTCCTGGCTCTGGACTCAGGAATTACTCCTGGCAGTGCTCGGGGACCATATGGGATGCCGGGATCGAACCCAGGCCAGCAGAGGCCGGCCGCGCAAGGCAAACACCCTACCCGCTGGGCTATCGCTCCGGCCCTGATTCTTGATCTATCTGTTGCCGCAATCTATTTGTCTGTGTCAATACTATGTTCAAATCTCAACAGAATGAGATCACTTGAATTCTAACAACACATCACTTGATCACTTGATATCCGGTTATTCATCAATTTGCTCGGCGGGTGCCAGAATGTTTCCATTTGACCCCATCAAGTGCCATTGTAGCCCAGTGGCATCCGGTTGTTTTGGGGATATTAAGAGCCTCGAACTGTTCGTTTAGGGTCTTGATAAAGAAATCTGACCATCTTGTAGGTGGGCGGCCACGTGATCTTTGACATCCCATGGGATTGACATCCCATGGGATCCAATCAGTAACGGCTCTAGTCCAATGGTCGTCTCCAGATTGCATTATATGATCAGTCCATCTGATTTTTGATGTCCTGGCAGATGAGACAGTGTCCTTGATTTTAGAATAGCTATGGAGGTCGGAACTCCGATTCCTTCTCTCACTTGAGTGAGGCGTGATATTCCAAGCATGGCTCTTTCGATTGCTCTTTGGGAGACCCGAACGGTATTCTCATTTCCTTGGGCCCAGGTCTCTGAGGCATATGTTAATGCAGGGAGACCGGTGGAGTCAAAGAGATGTGCCTGGAGCCAGAGATTCTTTGTTCTTTTGACTATTGTTTCGATGTTTTTGAAGGCAGTCCATGCCGCTCTTTTCCTCCTGCGTAACTCAGGTTTTAGGTCGTTCATCATGTTGACTTCTCAACCTAGGTACACATAGCTGTTGCATTCAGAGATGTTTGTTCCATTGAGAGTGAATGGGGCTTCTGGAACTAGTTCATTTTTCATGAACATAGTTTTGCTGCAATTCAGCTGTAGACCTATCTTTCCACATTCTCGGTCAAAGTCAGCCAGCATTTGTGCCACTTGGTTGATGTTTGGTGTTATTAGAACGATGTCATCAGCGAAGCAGAGGTGGCTTAGTTGCTGACCGTCTATCCTCACTCCCATTCCTTTCCATTTTAAAATATTAAATAATCTTTAATAGATTGTTATGCTATTCTAGATCTTTGTTAAATATTATTTATCATATTATGTTTATAAAGTCTGGCTCCTTTATAAATATTGCTTGCCAAGTCTGGCTCCTTTATAAATTTTAGATTAATATTATAATTTTCTTCAAAAAATAATTAGTATAAAAGCCAGAGTGATGGTACAGCGGGTAGGTCCCTTGCCGTGCACTCAGCCAACCCTGATTTGATCTCCAGCATCCATATGGCCCATTGAGCCTACCAGGAGTGACCCCAGAGTTCAGAGCAGGAGTAAGCCCTGAACACTGCCATATGTGCCCCCAAAAACAGAACCAAAATAAATTACAAAAGCCTAGAGTTATAGTAATTGGCTGTCCATCAATTGGGGAAATGAACAGCTTAATTAAATTATATTGAGTCTTCCATACTGTGAAGTGATACATTTCTTTTCTTGGGGGTCGGGGGACGGGGGTTGGTTTTGGCATTACACCTGTTGGTGCTCGGGAGTTACTCCTGATTCTGCACTCAGGAATTCCTCGTGGTGAACGCAGGATGGCTGTGTACAAAGCAGTCACCTCCCTCTGTCCTGTTGCTCCAGGCCTGGAGTCCATTTCTTCCTTTAATTTGTCTTCTCAGTCTTTCCTCGTCGACATTGTATAGTGTGTCATGCATAGTTTATACATCTTGCAACTGGCCGACCCAGGATTGATTCTCGGCATCCCATATGGTCCCAGAAGCACCACTGGGAATAATTCCTGAGTGCAGAGCCAGGGGTAACCCTGAGCATCACTGCGTGTGACCCAAAAAGAAAAAAAAAGATTTATTCTGTGATGGTTGATATTTTTTATACTGTTATGAACAATGTACTTTGAAGTTTTATTTTCAATTATTTATTTATAGAAATAACATTTGGTATTTTCTGTTGATGTCCTATCTTATCTTGATTTTTATGTTTTTGTTGTTTCTTTTTTGGGCCACACCTGCCAGTGTTCAAGGCTTACTTCTGACTCTATCTTACTTTCTAGATCCCTCTATGCTCAGGGACCACTTGTGACAGGGCTCAGGGGAACAAACGTATGGGTGCTGGGGATCAAACCCAGGCCGGTCACATGCAAGGCAACATGTTGCCCACTCAACTCTGCTCCCTAACTATGCCCTCTAACTGCCTTTAACTAGGGTTAGAGGGGCCGGAGTGATAGCACAGCAGGTAGGGCATTTGCCTTGCACTTGGATGACCCGGATTCAATCCCTGACATCCCATATGGTCCTCGGAGCACTACCAGGAGTAATTCCTGAGTGCAGAGCCAGGAGTAACCCCTGAGCATCGCCGGGTGTGACCCAAAAAGTAGCTAAGATTAGAGGGTTACTCTCTAACACTCTCTTGACAAATAAAGATCTTGGTTTTATTAGATTATATTTAGAGTTTGGCAGGGATTACTTGCTTTTATTTTTGGTTTTGTTTATTTTGGGTTTGTAGGAGGGTGCAAAAGAGCTATTTACAGTGAGTCACTTAGGGTCACTCTTGAGGGTACTTAGGGATTAGGGGGTGCTGGGCTAAGGCACATGCTCTTGCATGTCAAGCAGATTCACTGTCTTTGAGAAATTTCCCTGGTCCTGTTGTAAATTTTACATGCAGAATAATCCTTTTGTGAATAACAATAACTGCTGTCTTTGTACCTTTCATTTATTTTTCTTGCTTTATTGTACTTTCTAGGATACAAAATTGAATAGAAGTAGTGAAAGCAAACATTCTTCCTTGTTTCTAGTATTAGAGGAAAAGGATTTAATATTTCCCCCTAAAATATGATGCTGTAAGTTGTCCTGGATGTTCCTTATCAGACTGAAGCTGCTACAGTCTATTCCTGGCTTGCTGAGAGATTTTATTATGCAGAGATGTAGAATTTTGTTAAATGTTCTTTTCTGCATCTGTGCAGTGATCATACGGTTTGCCTTCTTTATTTTGCTAATGTGATGAATGACAATTTTTTTCCTAATTTAAAGTAATCTTGCCTTTTCTGGGGTGACCCGTATTGGTCATGATATATTATCCTTTATTATTTTTCTGAATTCTAGTTGATCAAATTTTATTAAATATTTTTATCTTTGGGCCAGAGTGATAGCACCCAGAAATCACTTGTACATGGCACACTTGCGCTTTGCACACTTATACACAACTGACCTGGGTTCGATCCCCAGCACCCCATATAGTCCTCTGAGCTACCAGGTGATCCCTGAGCACAGAGCTAGGAGTAAGCTCTGAGCACAGCCAAGTATGGCCCAAAAGAACTAAAAAATAATTTTTTTAAAGATTTTGCATCTTTTAGTAAAACATATTTGCCCTTTTTGTTATAATGTTTTATGTAGAATATCAGGGTTGCATTAGTTTTATATGACAAGTTGAAAAGTAGAATTCTTGTAAGATGGGTGGTATTGCTTTTGTAAATATTTCACAGAAATCACATGCGAAGCCATCTGGGCCCAGGGTTGTCTTGGAAGTAAAGTATTTTTCGTTAAAATTTTCGGGCCATAGCAGTAATACAGAGCATAGGGCATTTGCTTGCACACAGCCAACCTGGGCTCAATTCCTAGTATCCCATATGGCCCTCGAGCACAGGCAGAAATAATTCCTGAGTGCAGAGCCAGGAGTAACCCCTGAGCATCGCTGGGTGTGTCTCCAAAAGCAAAACTAATAACAAGTATTATTATTATTATCTTCTTCAATAATAATTATTATTATTTTCATTATTTTCATTCTTTTTTTTGGTATTCAGATCACACTTGGTGGTACTTAGGGCCTACAACTGCAGTTTGGTGCTCAGGAGCCTGACCATGTGGTTCTGAGACTCAGAACCTGGGCTGCCACATGTGAATTATGTGCTCCAGTCCTTTGAGCTTTCTCCTGCCACTACCTACTTCTTTTATCAGCTTTTATAAGTTATCTTTTGATACATTTATCCATTTATTTCCAGATAAAATGATAAAAATTTGTTAGCTCTATGTTCTTATTATGCAAATAATTTCTATAAGATTGATAATGATGGGGGCTGGAGTGATAGTCCAGCGGGTAGGGCATTTGCCTTGCACAAGGCCAGCCCATGCCAGCCTGGGTTCAATCCCGGCATCCCATATGGTCCCCCGAGCACCACCAGGAGTGATTCCTGAGTGCAGAGCCAGGAGAAACCCCTGAGCATTGCCGGGTGTGACCCTAAAAAGCAAAATAAAAAAAAAAGATTGATAATGATGGTTCCTTTTTCATTCCTAAAAATTGTAACCTGTGTTTTTTCTCTTTTTTCTTCATCACTCTTACCAGGGCAGTTATCAGTTTTATCAATCTCTTTAAAGAACCAATATTTTAAAAAATAGATAGATAGATAGATAGATAGATAGATAGATAGATAGATAGATAGATAGA
The DNA here is from genome assembly GCA_021461705.1 of Cryptotis parvus. Classification (NCBI taxonomy): domain Eukaryota; kingdom Metazoa; phylum Chordata; class Mammalia; order Eulipotyphla; family Soricidae; genus Cryptotis; species Cryptotis parvus. The sequence continues at coordinate 16,228 of JAJIBD010006544.1, read as the reverse complement.
TAGATAGATAGATAGATAGATGAATGAATAAATAAATAGCTAAATAAATAAAAAAATAAAGAACCAACATTTTTTTCAATTATTTATTGTTGGTTCACTTATTGATTTATTGGCCTCCACTTCTGTTTTTATTATTTCTTTGCATCTGCTTTACAGATTTTAGAATTTAATTTCATCTTTTTCTAGTTTCTTTAGATGGAAGAAAAAGACTTTGATCTCACATATTTTCATTTTCAAACATAAGTATTTTAAAACTTATAATTTTATCTAAACATTCACCTACAGCCCCAAAATATTGGTGTGTATTGTGTTCATTATTATGAAAGTATTTTCTATTTTCCTTTATGATTTTTTAATTGGTAGAGTTTTAGAAATCTCATTTGATTTTCAAATATATGAGGGGCGAGTTTCTGAATATCTTAGGCTTTTTGATTAAACCAGCTATTTGGATCTGTTCTAAATAGTCTTACATGTGTAGTAAAAGGATAACATATCTCTGGGTACCTAGTAATAGGGTACTAGTGATAGTATAGTGGGTAGGGAACTTACTCAGGTTTGACCCCCAGCACCCTATAGCAATCCCCCAAGCCTCACCAGGAGTGGTCCCTGAACAAAGAGTCAAGAAGAAGCCCTGAGGGGCCGAGGCGATAGTCCAGCGGGTAGGGGCGTTTGCCTTGCACGGCCGGCCCATGCCGGCCCGGTTCGATATCTGGCATCCCATATGGTCCCCGAGCACCGCCAGGAGTAATTCCTGAGTGCAGAGCCAGGAGAAACCCCTGAGCATTGCCGGGTGTGACCCAAAAAGCAAAAAAAAAAAAAAGAAAGAAGAAAGAAGCCCTGAGCACAACTAAGTGTGACCTAGAGATCATAAAGCAGGGGAAAAAAATAGGTTAATCATAATTCCAGATATAACTTACTTTCATTTTAATTAGAAAGATATAGGTAATACTTGTTTAGGGAGGAATTTATCTATTTTCTTGAAATATTAGAAATTATAAATATTTATGAACTATTATATATCATGAGACATTATTAGACATGTTCAAGTATTTTTTTTTATTCAAGATAAAGTTATTTGAGGCCAGCGAGATAACGCAGAGGGCTGGAACACATGCTTTGCCCATGGACATCCTGGATTCAGTCCTCGGTACTGAAGGACTCTCTCAGCACTGCTGAAGCCATCCTGAACAGCACAGCGTGTGGCTACACAAAACAAAAAATATTGTTTTAGCTTTCAAATAGGTATCACCAAATGATAACCACATGGTTTCATTGGGTATTTTAGACCATATTTTTTATTAATTTTATTTTTAAAGATGTTTTAAAGTCTAAATAATTTATTTCTAATACATCCAGCATGTCAAAAAATAGGATACACTAGTTTACATCATGTGTATTTTCAGCCCTTTTTTGTGAATTAGTTAGTTTGCTCTTAGTAAACCCTATTAGACATTAGAAATTTGGGATTTAGCATATGAAAGCAACCACGTATTGTAATAGACTGATGAACAGCAGCTCCATCAAAATGTAGGATCGTTAAATAGCTAGAAGTAAGTCTATTTGTTGTGAGTCCTTTCTGTGTTCTTTTTCAGATGATTTTTAAAATGTAGTTATTTAACCTTATTCATGACTGTCAAGCTGGTAATAATAATAATAATAATAATAATAATGTTCTCAAAAAATATCTTCTTCTATCCTAAGGCAATGGTTTTAATTCATTCTTAGATGTGCAGACACAGTAGTAGGCATGTTCAATTTTATTTATTTGTTTGTTTGTTTATTTATTTTTGGCTTTTTGGGTCACACCCAGCGATGCTCAGGGGTTACTCCTGGCTGTGCACTCAGGAATTACTCCTGGTGGTGCAGCGATCTAACCCAGGTTGGCTGCATGCAAGAAAAACGCCCTCCCCACTGTGCTATCACTCTGGCCCATTTTTATTTTTGTGTTGTAATTCAGCAAAGAAATCCACAGTCCTTTTTTCACTTCCTTTTCTTCTACAGCTCTGCCAAAGAAAAACAAATAAAACCTTAAGGGTATACCAGATACCTGAATCAGTGAAACAGTTCAATTAAAACATTAATAAGATAAATACAAAATTCTCTCCTACATTTGATCCGTTGATCTAACGATGGCTAGAGTCTGAAAGACTTTCTGATAACAGTACTCAGAGGTCATTACTTTTCTTTTCAAAATAGCTGGGATCATTCTAGTACTGATCAAGTTGAAGATCCTCCAGGTCGCTTTCCTGAGCACTGAGGGATAGTGACTGCATCCCCGTACCTTCGCCCCGGAAGCAACAGCTGAGTCTACACAGATGCTGTCTTAGCTGTGGGTGATACGATCCTAGAATGCTTGGTTTCGAGCCACTCCATTAAACCTGATCTGACACAGATACTCAGACTGCTACAGAGAATACAGATAGGGACGTAAATAACCCTATTGCAGCTTGCCATGTATTGCGCATGGTGAGGCATGTAGGAAATATTCTGTATAAGAGTATGATGACATTTTCTGCCCGTTTTATTCAGTTAGGAATTTGAAAATTGTCAGTTAACTCAAAAAAGTAAAAATTGTCGAGGACGCAGTAGACATCTGATGTATATGTTTAGCTAGATAAACACACACACACACACACACAACTCTCTTATAATGGCTTGGAAGAGACTGACTCAGTTTGCTTTCTTTTTCTTCAGACTACCACTGAAGTGGAAATTAAGAAGAAAGGCCCTGGATCTCCCCTAGTATCCATGGATCAACTGGCCTCCTATGGGCGGAAGGACAGGATCAATAGTATATTGAGTGTTGTTACAAATACGCTAGTAGAAGGTATGTGCCCAGTGATGCTGGTCCAAGCTGCTGAGATATAAATACGTGATGTCTAGAAGTCTAACCATCAGCCCTCGATCTGCCTTTTGCAAAACTTCTCTCTGAGCTGTAGTAAAGTCCACCAGTTATGGAAACCGGCATTTCACATTCCTTTCCCACACTGGAGTACAGAGGAATAAGCCTTTCAGTGCAGCGGCCAGGGTGGTACGTAGCACATGGGTAAGAAACATGAGTGAACAAGTTTGAAGTGTGAGCTAGAATAGCTTTCTCTACTGGGACCCGTATGACCCTGTGTGTCCTCCAGATATTCCAAGCGGGCCATGTCATAAGACTAGGGGGCCTAACCATAGGACAGGGTGACTGCAAGTAGGAGGTCAGGTCAGCAGGGGGCACTGTGGGGAAAGACTGAGAAACTCTGAGCTAGAGTCTCATGGATTATCTATGGTCATCGTCATTGAGAAGCCAGTAAGGTCAGTATGAGGCATGGACAATGTAAACTGTGTCCAGGGTGCACATATTTTTTTCTTTTTGGGTCACACTCAGCAATGCTCAGGGGTTCCTCCTGCCTCTGCACTCAGGAATTACTCCTGGCGGTGCTCGAGGGACAATATGGGATGCCGGGATCGAACCCTGGTCAGCCATGTGTGGGCAAACGCCCTACCGGCTGTGCTATTGCTCTGGGCAGGGGTGTACTTTTTATCAGTGGAGGACTTGCCTGGAATATATGATAAGCCCTCAGTTCAATCCTGGCACCACAAAGAAAAGGAAAACCAAAGGGAAACAAAGAAAGGAAAGAGAAGGGTAGTGAGACCAGAAAGACCTGCCCTCTGTCCAGGAACGTGCCTTCCTCTCCCTTTTTATCCTGTTATTCCACATTTGTTTTCCCTGACGGACAGATGGGCTGTGCATTTCGCTTGCTCCCCTTCTGCCTCTCTGCAGACACCCCGCATAGTCATAAATACACTTGAAAGGTAAGCTGCGACGTCTCTTCCAGGGAGAGAGCAGCGCTGTGGAGTCCTGGCCTGTCACTGCCCACTCAGTCTCCGGCCCCTCCGTGCCAAGGCCTCTCCGGTGTGGGCTCACCCGAAGAAACCACTAAGCAGCTGCTCCTCTAGCAATTTCCATTTCTCACCTCATGTAGTGTGTGCTCCAGGCTCTTTGTGCTCACTTTGGAGATAAATTCAGTAAAGAGTTTAGGGGCTTGGGGGGCCGTAGCGATAGCACAGTGGGAAGGGCACTTGCCTTGCATGTGACTGACCCGGGTTCGATCCCGGCATCCCATATCGTCCCCCAAGCACTGCCAGGAGTAATTCCTGAGCAAAGAGCCAGGAGTAATCCCTGAGTGTCACCAGATGTGACCCCAAAAAAAAAAAAAAAGAAAAATATTCTGAAATACAAGTCTTCAAATGACACATGTCTATAGCCAAATTGTCGCAATATGGACAGCGCAAGTTGCTCTCAAGCCAAAGACAAGTCCTGAGGTGGACAAGGAGCCTTGGAATGAGCCTGGTGTCCTGGAGTTGTTCCTTTTTGGGAATCATTTAAACCCATTAGCACTCGTGCCTTAGGGGAGTTTGGGGTTGGGTATCTGGTGTAGGGAGAATCCCTAGACAGAATATTTTTTTAGTGTTTACATTCCTACACGCAGGTAAGGAGTTTGGCCATACCTGCATTTACCATGAGAATGTCAAGTGTTAAAGAATATTGCATGAGCCTCTTTCAGCTCCCTGGACAATTTTGTTTAGTCATTGCCTAATATAGAGCTTCCCTGGGGCCGGAGGGATAGCACAGCAGGTAGGGCATTTGCCTCCCACAAGCAGACCCAGGTTCAATCCCCAACATCCCAATCGGTCCCCCAAGCACCACCTGAAGTAATTCCTGATTGCCGAGCCAGGAGTAACAACCCCTGAGCATAGCCGGTGTGGCCCCAAAAGCAATGAATGAATGAACGAATGAACAAATGAATGAACGAATGAACAAATGAATGAATGAATGAATGAATGAACAAAAAACAGAGCTTCTCCCATCCACGTACTAACCAGGCCTGACCCTGCTTAGCTTCCGAGATTAGACGAGATCGGGCGCATTCAGGGGTGGTATGGGCGTAGACAAACAGAGCTTCTGATACCATTTAGCCCACTGCCCACTTTTCAGGAAAAAAAAGATAAAGATTGGGCATTTTCTGGGAAATCTACCATTAAGCGAACTAACAGCAAGCAACCTCTTCCCCTTGGCGTCATAGGCTAGTGCTGCCCCCTGAATTGGTCCAGCAGGCCCTGGAGGTGGTAGCCTGTTGCCCTCTTCAGATGCACTACTGTAACAGTCTCTCTAAGCATGGTGGCTTACGTTTGAGATTGCAGATTCTTAACTGCCAGCATCAGAATCCCAGGCCAGAAACACCAGCGTCAGAAACATGGCTAAGGGGCTAGGGAGCCTCGGTGAGGTCCAGGTTCCATCCCTGCCTGACATACTTCCATGGGCACCACCACCTCCAGCACTGAATCCCTTAACCCTGCTGGATGTGGCCCAATAAAAAGAGAGAGTGAGACTTGGCTGGTTTTATTTTTCACTGGGAAACCAAGACAATTTCTCTATGCAGCAGTTGAGAAAAACAAGCTCCAACGGGCATATTTTATCGTTGTCAGAAGCTTCAGAATAGGAACAGTCAGCGCAGTGCAGCGCTGAGCACTGAGGCCTGCCGGGGCCCAGAGTCTGCTCAGGGCAGCAGAGCTGAGCTGCTCTGACCCGCTGCTGGGGCCCCAGGGAGGCGTTAGTGCCTCATCCTCAGCAGAGTTGGCAGTGTAGGTTAGTGTTGTCCTTTTCTGTTCCCTGGTCTTCCCCCTTGTACTGTCCTCTTCTTTCTCTTTCTGTCCAGCTCTACCTACCAGCACGGATGACTAAATGAACACAGGGCAGTTCAGGAAAGAGATGCGGTCAGGTGCAGTTGTGGTCCTGAGTGTTCCTGAATCAGGCTCATCCCAGTGTGTCTCCCTCTACGTCCCAGTGTTCATAAAATCTCTACAGTTGCTGCTTTTTCCTGCTCAGACCTTTCTATTATGCCTGAACTAGCATTTGACTCTCTTTGTTACAAAGTTGATGAGACACAACCCTATGAGCAAAGAATAACTCCTATAAGCTAAAACTGGAAAATGCAAGAGAGCATTAAAGAACATTAAAAAATATTTATTCTTGGGGCCAGAGCGATAGTAGACAGGTAGAGCATTTTGCCCTGCATGTAGCCTACCTGGGTTCAATCACCAGCATCCCATTTGGTCCCCCAAGCCTGCGAGTTGATTCCTGAGCACAAAGCCAGGAGTAACCCCTGAGCATCGCCAAATGTGGCCCAAGAGGCCAAAAAAATCCTTATTTAACTGTTGGTCTTATTTAACTATTTCATGGTTACTGCTTTAAAAGCCAGCATTGAATAAATAATTAGTCCTGCTTCCCAGGAAATTGACCATATTTTAACTATTTATACCAGAGAAGGAGGCTCTTATCTGCCTAATGGTTTAGAAACCCCAGTGGGGAATTCCTGAGTTCTATAGAGAGAAAATCCTGCCTGTGCTTCATCCTGTCGTATTGCCAACAGGCTTCCCAGGGCCTGATGAGCACAGTAGAATCATGGTCAGTAGAGCCATGAGCTTTCTGAGACTCTTCCTGAGGATGGGGTGGGACGTTGGTACAAGCTGGGGGAGAAGAGAAGAAATGTCTTTGTTTGTTTTCTTTTAACTTTAGCTTTTTTAATATTTTATTTATTTTATTTTTTTATATTTTATTTACTTTATATTTTATTTTTACTTTTTATATTTTACTTTTTATATTTTTATTTATTTTTATATTTTATTTATTTATTTTTATGTTTTATTTTTTAATTTTTTGTATTTAATTTATTTTTATATTATATTTTATTAAAATATATTTTTTATACTTTATTTAATTTTTTTTAGGTTTTTTATTATACCACTGTGAGATACACATTTACAAAGATGTTCATGTTTGGGTTTCAGTCATACAGTGTTGCAGCACCCAGACCTCCACCAGTGCCCGTTTCCCACCACTAATGTCCCCTGATTCCCTCCCCTCCCCTGGCCTGCTTCTATGGCAGGTACTTTTGCCTCACTCTCTCTCTCTTTCTCTCTCTCTTTCTCTCTCTCAAGAGAAGAAAGTTTGGTGAAGTAAGAATGAGGAAGAAGGGGGCAAGAGATAGTAGGGTAGGACCTATCCCATATGGTCCCCTGAGCACTGCCAGAGTGATTCCTGAGTACAGAGCTAGGAGTAACCCCTGAGCATCACCCGGTGTCACCCCCAACATACACACCCTGATGACACAGAATGAGGAAGAAAAGGCAGAAGAGTTCAGGAGGCTGGAGCACATGGATCAGAGCCCCAGGCTCAATCCCTGCCATGGCACATTTCCCTGAATACCAGGAATAGCCCCTGAAGTACCAGCAATCAGGCCCTCCTCCCCCCCCCCACACACACACACTATCGCTATCACTATCACTATCTTCCCGTTCATCATCTATTTGCTCGAGCGGGCACCAGTAATGTCTCCATAAGAAAGTGTTAGTTGTGCTGCATCACTGGTTCTCAGGTAAGAGAGTTTCTTGAGCTTGCTCTAGAGGACCTAACTGTAGCTGTTGTTGCCATGATTTGTTTATTTATTATTGTTTGTGTTACATAATGCTGGGATCAAGCCCAAAGCTATGGGATCTGAGTTCCAGGCCTACTTTATTCTGCCATTCAGCTGACAAGTGTCAAGCATTAGTGTGGTTATTTTTTTTGTCATTTTTAAAAATTTTATTTATTTATTCATTCATTTTTTGCTTTTGGGGTCATACCCAGCGATGCTCAGGGGTTACTTCTGGTTCTAGGCTCTGTAATTCCTCCTGGCAGTGCATATGGGATACCAGGGATCGAACCTTGGTCGGCCACATGCAAGGCGAACACCCTCTACCCTTGTGCTATCGCTCCGGCCCCCAGTGTGGATATGTTTTGTGGTAACTGCCATTACTGTGACTGTAAACTCTAGGGGTAAGAACCCTTGGTCATCGGCATTTTCCAGACTAGCACATTGTAGGTGCTTAAACGTTTCTGAATTGAAAGGGCTTCTGTCTTCAGAAACCTCATGGTCATCCTCTCCTGTGGCACTATGTTGGTGGAGCTCCTGAGGCCGTCTCTGATATTTCCCAGACTTCTGATCACTGAGACCTACAATATTGTCTTAAGAAATGACCAGAGAAATTCCATAGGCCTATAGACATCTCATCATATATTAAACATATATTAAACCCAGATCAAATACTTAGGGGTTGCAGGGACGTAGGGTCAGCAGTAGTGTTCATAGTCGGTAAGTTCCTTTATAATTAACTGTTTACCTCATTGAGCTGTCCTAGACCCTAAAGCTCCACATTGACTTTTATATGGAACCAAGATTATCCTGAGAATCTTCCCAGGAAATATGGGTGAACGGCATTTAGAATCCCTTCAGGAATCTCCCAGTGACCCATAGGGTAGGAAAACCCCTTTTCTGTGTCTGGGGAGATGTGGAGCCTAGTCCTTTGTGAAACATTACAATGGTGTCAGCTGTCAGAAATGTGAACATTTGTCTTTTCAGCCTCCGTGCACAATGAGCAGCAGACATTTGGAGAAGGGAGAAGATAAAAAAAGGAACGGAACCAAATTTCCAAATATGTACTATAAGAATTTATGGAAATAAGAGAACCTTTTCATTTTCTTTTTTTAGGGAGGAGAACTAAATTTACCTTGGGAAGGGAGGGAGTTCTTGGTGGAAGAAGCCAAAGCAAATTTTCTTCACAGACCTCCTTTCCCACGCAGACTCCCACGTGGCGCTTACTGTGGCCCTTAAATCTGAAAAACCAAGGCAACCATTTTCTTAGCAACCAGGAGCCAATCAGAAGCCCACATGGAGCTCCCCATCTAAAATAAAGCCATCACCATGGCCACCATCCAACTGGTTGAGGAAGAAGGAAAAGAGGCGAATGGGGAGGCAGCCATCTTGTTCTTGGTGGAATGTTGGGAACGTTTCGGGTTTGGATTTTAATTTTCTTTTTTTTTTTTTTTTTTGGGTCACACCTTGCAGTCAATGCTCAGGGGTTACTCCTGGCCTGCACTCAGGAATCCTGGCAGTGCCCAGGGGACCATATGGGATGCCAGGGATCGAACCCGGGTCGGCCATGTGCAAGGCAAACGCCCTACCCACTGAACTATCGCTCCAGCCCAAATTTTAATTTTCTGTTTTTGCCCCCGAGTTGATCTGATTTGTCAGCTGCAGGATGGGTGGAGTGAGGAATACGGTTGTATCTAGCCCCATAGAACCAGTACCTGGCATCTAAGGATTACCATGCTGGTGGGTTTGCAGAGTTATCCTTCGTAGGAGAGCATCCTCCTAGAGCGGGGTCCTTGTATTTGTCATTCTAGCTATAATATTTGATGCTTGGTGTGAGGAGAGTTACGCTCCCAAGGGCCTCATGCCTAGGTCGTTGTATCTCAGCTGAATGGCTCTGGGCTGTCATTTGCCCTAAGCATCCTCTAGAACTTGGTTTTGTGATACCCTTAAGATAGTTTAATGATTTGTCCTCTATGTCTAGGGAAGTGTCTCCGGGAGGAAAGCGAACTGCATGTGCTCCTATCTCACCCAAGCTTTGAATAGAGCATTTTCTGGCTTATCCGGATCACATATAGAGGATCACATAACGTCTTGGTAGGGGAAAAGACAGGTTCAGCTTCTAAAAGAGAGTGACGGGAGCCAGAGATGTAGGTCAGTGGTAAAGCACATTACCTCATATGTGAGGCCCTGGATTTGATCTCTAGCCATAATAAATAAATTAATAGAGTTACAGACAGGCTTGAGACAGAGAGAAAGGGAAAGAAAGATAAGAGACTGGGCTCAGAGATAGAGTTCAGTGAGCTGAAGCATGTCGTTTTGCATACAGCAAGCCTAGGTTTGATCCCTGGCACCTCATGTTCTCTGAGTACTGCCAGGAGTGAGCCCCAAGCACTGAGCCAGGAGTAGTTTCTACATTGCTGGCTATGGCCCAAAAAATGGAAGAGTAGAAGGAGATAGAAACTGAGAGAGGAAGAAGACATGAATGGATGAATGAAAGTGGGTAGGGTGGGAGAGGAAGGAGAGAAAGGGGGAAGAAGAAAAGGAGTGAATGGGGAAAGGAAATAACGTGCTCCTAGGGAATTGTTCCCGTTCTTTGACTTGCGTGTCTTTGGGAATAGAGATATATTCCGCATGATGGTCTGGTTGAAGATATATATATTCTGGTGAAGATAATGATACAATGTGTATATGTTTAATATGTATCACTCACTGTATCACTGTCTTCCGCTCATCATGGATTTGCTCGAGCGGGCACCAGTAACATCTCCATATGTCCTGTCTCATGCAAGTAGAGCCCAAGGGCACCTGCTTGCTCCAGGAACATAAAGAACCTCAAACCATTCCATCAGGTCATGGGAATGAGGTCTATAATTGTGACTGGTATTTGACATATCAAATACGACACGGGTAGCTTGCCAGGCTCTGCCGTGTGGTTAGCATACTCTTGTAGTCAATGTTTAATATGTACCATTTATTAATATTTTACCTTATGTGGGTACCAGAGTGGAGCCAGTACAGTAGGTTGGGCACTTGCCTTGCATGTGGCCAACCCAGGTTCAATCCCCGACATCCCATATGGTTCTTTGAGCACTGCCAGGAGTAATCCATGAGCACATGGCCTATTATAAGCTCTGACGACCTCTGGGCATATCCCTCCCAACAAAAAAAATAATTGACCTTATGGGGCTAGAGAATAGTACAGTGGGTCGGGTGCTTGCCTTGCATGTGGCAACCTGGGTTTGATCCCCAACACCCCAATGGTCCCCCTGAGCCATGCCAGGAGTGATCTCTGAGTTCAGAGCCAGGAGTAAGCCCTGAGCACCACCAGATATGGCCCAAAACAAAAAGGAACTTGGCTTATGCCAGGCACTGTGCTGCTTTAAAAGGAATCAAGTTTTATCATTTTTAATCAGTGAATGAGGATTATATGGGGCCAGAACAATAGCACAGCAGGAAGAGTGTTTGCCTTGCATGCGGCTGACCCAGGTTCAATCCCCCATCCCATATGGTCCCCCATGCACTGCCAAGAGTAATTTCTGAGTACAGAGCCAGGAGTAACCCCTGAGCATCACTGGGTGTGACCCAAAATGCAAATAAATAAAGAAGTTCTTTAATCTGTAAGATAAAAATCCAGTTGAAAGATAAATTATGGGGACTGGAGAGATAGTACAGCAGGTACGGTACTTGCTTTGCATGCTGCTGTCCTGGGTCCAATCCCCCAGCATCCCACAAGGTCCCCTAAGTCCTCCAGGAGTAATTCCTGAGCACCACCAGGTGTAGCCCAACAAACAAACAAAATAAGTTTTAGCTGCAGCATAGAGGAGTCAAACCTTGCCTGAGATCAGCTTGGGAGAATTGAAGCCCATTGAACTCCTAGTCACACCCCAGAGGCCAAACTCCAAACCATTGTGCTCATATTCCCAAAGTGGCTGGATTAAGCTTTGATTACCACCTCATTATTAACAGGAAAGCAACCTGGTGGTGCTGATCCAAGCTTCTCTTCCCCTTCATGATATTAGGGAATGGAGAGAAAAGCTCAAGAAACCTAGACCTCTTGCAACCCCTTCACTCAGGTTATTGACAGTGAGGGATAAGGAGCTTTCCCCTTGGTTTTCTCACTGTAATTGAGAAGCCATCTTTGTTGTCTGTCTACTACAGAGCTGGAAGAGTCGCAGAGAAAGTGTCCACCATGCTGGTATAAATTCGCCAACACTTTCCTCATCTGGGAGTGTCACCCCTACTGGATAAAGTTGAAAGAGATTGTAAACTTAATTGTTATGGACCCTTTTTGTGGACTTGGCCATCACCATCTGCATTGTCCTCAATACACTGTTCATGGCAATGGAGCACCATCCTATGACACCACAATTTGAACATGTCTTAACCGTGGGAAATCTGGTAAGATGGAGCCCTCGCCTCTGGTTTTGTCATGGAAACGGATTTGGCTTGTGGGACAGCTTTTTCTGATCCTGGTAGCTGGAGTTCAGTTGAGAAGAAAGTAGTGGTTAATTGGAAGACAAATGTTTCCGCAGATGCCGCGGCAAGCAGACGCTTCTGCTCACTATTGTCAACCGTTGGCTGTTTCCTCTTTCTGCAGAACTCTAAAGACGTCATTTAGGAGCTCTTGGCAGGAAACCAACCCTGGTGACAGAATGGGAGGCATGGTACAGTGGGTTGGTTTCAGCATCCTGAGCCAAGGACTTCTGGAATTTTTTTTTCTCGTTATGTTTCTCACATTGATCTCTGCGTTGCTCCAGCAAATCACTTCCCCTTTCATCTTCAGCAGTGACCACCATAAAATTGGGGTGTGCTCTTGCAGTACCTAAGCATCACAATAAATCTCCCTTCACTGTCTTATTTATTACCCAGCTGTGGGAAGTTTTTAATTCTAGATTGTTTTCTCTCTCAGTCCAACTTCTGGGCTGTCTTCCAGTTCTTGCCATTATTTGATCTGTGCCAAATTTATTATCATGTTTGCTTGATTGTATGATTTAGAGGATGAATATAAAGTTTTTATAATAAGTCATATAGTACATTCTGAAGTCAAGTAGTTGTGATGTGGGGATTATTTTTACTTTGGTCCAAAAAGTCAGGTATTGGTTACATTTTTATAGAAAAGAATTCATTGGAAAGAATCTTCTAGACCATCTGGGCCTCCTTATTCCCTGAGAGCTGCACTGTGAGCTGGTAGCTCCCACTTACTGCAAGCGTCATCCCTGCCCAGTGATTTTTTCCCCACTCCCACACCTTCCCCACTTTTTCTCTTGCACACATGCATGCAGGCATACACAGACTTTCTACCTTAATACACTGCTTAAGTATTACAACATCATGAGTTATGATTCTGAAAACACTTGGCAAAAGGGGATCCTTTACTTATTCCTTGTAGATACTTGTGTTTCCTAGGATAAATCCAAGCTCCAGGCTCCCTGCTGCAGTATGAATCCTCGCATGTAGGGCTAGGAAGAAGACTCAGAGAGATGGGTCGCCTGCTTTGCAGGCTGGGGCCTAGGGTTTGGTCCCTGACACTGCATTATCCCTATACAATGAGTTAGGGGTAGTCCTGAACCACCACTGCTGTGGCAAAAAAAAAAAAAAAAAAAAAATTCCTGGTGTAGCCAAATGAAAATACTCAGTTTTTTTTTTAATTTTTTATTTTTACAATTACAAAGATATACAATTAAAAAGTTCATATTTGGGTTTTGGTCATACAGTGTTCCAGCACCCATCCCGCCACCGGTGCCCGTCTCCCACCACCAACGTCCCCGGTTCCCTCCCCCCCCCCCCAGCCCTGCTCCATGGCAGGTTCTTTATTTCTTTCCGTTTCTCTCTCTTTCTCTTTTCCTTCCCCTCCAGACTATGGATTACAGAACATACATTAAAGGGTTGTCATGTGTATCTTTTTGCCTCTATTTAATGCTCAGTTCTAGGTTGGCATTAGTACCCTCAACAATTGTTAGCACACTGTTCCATTTTCTGTCCTACCTAGCCTCTGACTCCCACACGCTTGTGATAATTTCCACCTTTGACAAGACCTCCTGATATATGTTTCACTTGACCTTGGATATTGGTATCTTAATATGTACATATATATTTATGTTATGCAGATAAATGCGAAAATACTGTTTTGAGACCAGTTTCTCCCACAAGTTATCCAAGAAATCGCCCAACAGACCAGAGATGTGCCTAAAGGTCGGATTTGTATGTCACTAACTAGCCAGCAATCATCTTGATATAAATTTATATCATACCCAGAGATCCTATAGGTACACTACTTCATTATCCAAGAACTAAAGAATGAAAATCATGGTTTTTTTTTTTTTTTTGGCTTTTTTGGGTCACACCCGGCGATGCTAAGGGGTTACTCCTGGCTCTGCATTCAGGAATTACTCCTGGCGGTGCTCGGGGACCATATGGGATGCCGGGATCGAACCCGGGCCGGGCACAGGCCGGCCGTGTGCAAGCAAACGCCCTACCCGCCGGGCTATCGCCTCCGGCCCTGAAAATCATGTTTTATGTTTCTTTTTTTCTTTGCTTTTTTTTGGGGTGGGTCACACCCGGCGATGCTCAGGGGTTATTCCTGGCTCTGCACTCAGGAATTACTCCTGGCAGTGCTCGGGACCATATGGGATGCCGGGGATCAAACTTGGGTCGGCTACATGCAAGGCAAACACCCTACCCGCTGGACTATTGCTCTGGCCCCTATTTTATGTTTCTTTTTTTTTTTATTTTATGTTTCTTAAAGCTTCGCTTTGATTTGCTTTTTTGTAGAATGAGTCCTTGAATTCGAAGGGATTTTAAGAGACCACATCACCTACTGCCAGCATAATTGACCACAGACCAAGACAGAAAGTGACATCATTTTTCTCTTCCTTGGAAATCTGTAAGGCTGCGATGTGGATCAGCAGTGAATCATTTACCTTGCATGCGTGAGGTCCTAAGTTCAGAGCCCCGCACTGCAATACACACACACTTAAAATCATAGATATCTACAGAGATTTAGTCATTCCTAAATTATCTTTGTGAGCAATTCAACACATTCAAATCATCACTGAACTAAGTAATAGGAAAGAAGAGAAGGTTGGGTAGCATCCGAGATTCAAGGACTCTATGAGAAAAACCATTCAGAGCCACATTCTAAAATAAAAAAGCAGGCTGGGGGCACAAGTTTTCAAGAGGAAGTAAATGAACCTTTAGCAAGTGAGGTAGATACAATTGGTTCAGGGATGCTTTTGGGCTGCCAGTGGATTGGATGTGAGAATGAAAGAAAGAAATCAGGGGCCGGAGCAATAGCACAGCAAATAGGGCATTTGCCTTGCATGCGGCCGACCCGGTTTGATCCCCGGCATCCCATATGGTCCCCCGAGCACCACCAGGAGTAATTCCTGAGTGCAAAGCCAGGAGTAACCCCTGAGCATTGCTGGGCGTGACCCAAAAAGAAAAATAAATCAGATTGGTGCCTAGGGCCAGGGAGACAGTTCAAAGGTTAGAGCCTATGTTTTGAATGTGTGAGGCCCAGAATCTGTCTCTAGTACCACATGGTCTCTCGGCACCACAAAGAGCATCCCTGAGCACCAAACCCAGAGTAGCTAAAAAATAAAAGAGCGCTGCCCCAGAGTGTGAGTTTAGTAACTAAGGTAGTTATGATTGAGGAAGGACCGGGTTTGGGCTTCAAAATAGAACTCTTCATTTTGAGCATAGTAAATGTCGGACATCACTCAGGGGAGCTGTGGTGTGCCAGGGATCAAACCCAGGTCAGGCACGTACAAGGAAAACACCTTACCCACTGTACTGTATTTCCAGCCCCTTATACAACTTCCTTGCAGGTGTGGCTGTGATGCCCGGCTACGCCAGCAGGTGGCGGACAGGAGACAGGCTTTGTCTACACCCAGGGCTCTGCCCCCGTGGGCCCTGGATGGTTGATGGTCTGACATAGAAAAAATACTGGGCCCCTGGGATGAAACCAGAGCCACGGCAGAGCCTGGCAAGCTCCCCCATGGTGTATTAGATATGCCAAAAACAGTAACAATAAATGACCTAATTCCCAACAAATGGAGGTGTTACTGGCGCCTGCTCGAGCAAATCGATGAACAACAGGAAGAAAAGTGATACAAGTGATACAACTTTTATCATATCACTGCATAGATCAATTTAATCATTTTTTTTTCTTCTTTTTTTGCACAAAGTTAATTTAAAACGCGATTGTTTTGAAACAATTTCAGTCTTTTTTTTTGTGTGTGTGATTTTGGTATTTAAGTGACTCCTGGCAGAGTTCTGGCAGAGTTCAGGGAAGCATATTAGGTGCTAGGAATTGAACCCAGGTCAACTCTGTGCAAGGCAAGACCCCTACCCGTAGTACCAGTAATTTAGTCATTCAAGTACATCATTTTTTTAATTTTAAGAGTAAGTTTCTGATGCAACCTGTCCCCCAAACACAAAAGTGTATTTTTTTTTATAAACAGATCAATTTTCCTTCAGAAACAATAGGAAAAGCAGCAAATTGCCATGGGTACAGTACAGAAATCTAGTTCTCACACCCATTCAGGTTTCACTAGTAATCCCAATAATGTCCTTTCTAAAAAAGATTAAATTGTTCCCTGGTCTTTCTTTCTCTATAATAAACACACCACTCTGCAGACTATTGTCAGTTCTGCTATAAAACACAGGTGAGATATCTATCAGATTACTACCCTGTAAAATTGCTTTTTCATTTATATGAAAATTATTCTGTTATAGCAAATGATTTTGATAAGTTTGTAAGGATTGATGAG